>APFE031449932.1:0-33371 GCA_000404065.3 Pinus taeda | reverse complement strand
TTTCATCTTCTAGGGTTAGGTTTTGGAATGTTAAGGGGTTTCCATTATTTCTCAACAATAAATAGGCCTTCGAGCCTCATTGTAACACAGTGGAGAGGCATGTAGCCGCCACATCTGTTCTCAGAGATAAGGTACCATCACCCTAGATGGTTTATTTCCAACTCTTTTTGTAAGCATATTTCAGTATTTTACATTAATGAAATGAAGTATTATTTCCGCTGCATCTCTGTGTTTATGGTTATCTCTGTAATTTGTTGCGTTCTTGTTTAAATCCGAATCAGAGTACTACCAACACATTTATTGATCAACTCTTGTAATCCCTTTACGACCTTGCTATCTCGAAGTAGCTTCATATAGGTCTCCAAAAATGTAGTAAGCATGGATGGCTCCATTTCTTCAGACTGCTCATCCTGACTTCCTGAGGTAGAAGCCTCAATGAATATTTTCTTTGCTTCCATGAAGGTTTCCTTCACACGCTCCAAATCAAGGCCAACCTACTTTTCTAGAGTTCTGCGGACCCATTTACCTTCTTCAGGCTTCTTTCCCTTATCTTTGCCATTATTCCACTTCGCAGCATGATGTTCACGTTAGGATCCTCTTCACAGGGTTCATCCCTCATCATCTGCAGATTATGGGTAGGTTATTGAGGTTGTGCCCCTTATTCATGTATCGTAGCTAGTAATACAGGGTAGTCTTCTATTGTGTGGTCAAACTGAGTGCAATATCTGCACGACAGGCACATCAAGTTCATGCATTCTCACACGTAGTGTCCTAGTCCCTGACAATTGTAGAAAGTTACATGTCCTCAACCTCTACTAAGTCCTCCTCCACCTTGGCCTCGCCTGCACCCCTGAAATCCTCATCACTCCCCCCAAACGCCTTCATCCGAAGGCCGAGTTTCTTCATGCACCCTATATGTGGGCATTCTATCCATCATTAGCCCATAGCTACAATAGTTACGCTCATCATTACCCACTGATTGACATAAGTTGCAAAAGAGTTGTTGTGGTGTCTGTACAAATTTTTGTAGCAGGTGACAATTTTCTGTCACATGCTTTCCAACCACCTGATAGATAGCACACCATAGTACGGGCCTTATACTTGGCCCTACTTGAGCTTCCAGCCTTAGAGGCATCCGCCCTCCTTCTGCAAGATAATTCACAAAGACGTGGCAGTGATCTATGTCATGCCCCTGGCTTTTGCATTTCAGGCACCAAACTTCTTCACGCACCTCTAGCCGAACTGCTCTATCCTTCTTCAGGCTTTGAAACTCTTGGTAAAGGTTTTGTAACTGTGCATGAATCTGTTGAACTCCCAAATTAGCATCTTGCATCGGCATCTCATGCAATATCATTGTAATCTCCAGAGCTTCCACTTGGGTCCCAATCTTTTGTTATGATAAAGCAACCTTAAGATGAGGCAAGAGCGAAGCCACAAATCATTCATGGTGCTTCCCATCTGTAAGATTCATGTTGGCTTCATGGATCGTGCACTTAAATCTCTGATCCAGATCCTAGGGTGTCTCACCAGGCTTCATCATGATCTCCTTGAATCCCACAATTGATTAAGCTTCATATTTAGGCTTATTGAACTCCATATTCAGTGCGGTTTGAATATCTGCTAATGAAGCCATTGGGTTATCAGTGAAGTACTTTATGTACCATGTCAATGTGCATTCTTGTAAAGTAGTGAACAATGTTTCTTTCTTCATATAACCATTTGTTATACCCTGAGCCTCCCATACAGCCTTTGCGACGAACCAAAACTAGTCTTGGTCCTCAGTTCCCTAACCCTTGAAAATGGGAAACTTCAATGCATTTTCCATATTGAACAGTGGCGGAGGTGGTGGAAGTGTGGGCGAAGGTGTATGCTGTGTAGGTGAATCTAGAGGTGGCATAGGTGGATGGGGTATACGCAGGAACCCTCATTTTATTAACTGAACAACGCTCTGTGGTGAAGCCTGTGTTGTTTCCTCGTCGTCACTCAGAGGAGATTCAATCAACAGGTTATATTCAGGGCTTGTTCTTCTGCTATCCCTAAAGATCTTTCCACTTTGCATAGCTCCAAACATCAAACTAACTGCATAACCCACTTTTCACACAAGAGCATCTTAATCTAAGTATTTAAAGACCTTAAATACTTACCTCGTGGTCCCTTGAAGAAGCAGTGCTCTGCTTCGTTGTAACTAACTGAAATATTGATCGTAAAATCTGTCACGAATCCTTCTATGATCCAATCGAGCCAGTGATAAACAACACGCGCCTGTCAAGCCTCGACCTTCCTTGGCCATCTGCCAATTTAGTGATCCCCTCGTATAATTCAACCAGGAAGGAACAAAAGAAGATTTCGTGTATTTCTGTGTACATATATTTGTCCAACCACTATTCTATTGGCAATCACAGGTTTCTGTATTCTTGTGCTGCAAATTCGTGGATCTTCTTATCCAACTAGTCTTAAATTTCCTTCTTAGTTGGATTCTAGTGATGTGATATCACACATCTCTTTATGCATATCCTGGTCTCAACAACAGAACCATTTATTGGCTTAGTGGGCCATGACCCAGGTTCAACATTAATTTAGCCAAACAAATTCCTACACTACTGGACCTTTTGGCATCCATCCATAGAGCGTGGACTGATGTCTCACCCGGAGCAGTATGGGGGAATGCTCGAACCAAGTTTCTGCACCCATAGATGGTATTGATGTCATTTTGTGCCCTAACTCTGCCTCCGTGTAGATTGATAAGCCTTTTAGGGCTTATCAATATACTTCCCTTAATCAACCTCTAGATCTTCGCGAAGGTCTACAACTGTCGTTTGTAGACCCTAAATAGGCGAATCAATCACTTACATGCTTCTGTAACTATTCTTACTTCCATATTTACCCAGATCAACTTAAGTATTTGATAACTTCAATATGCATTAATATGTTCTTTGCATAAACATATATTATTACTTGCTTTCAGATAACAATGTAAAATATATAGATTCGCACATCATTATAGAATTAAATCATGAAAACATTATTCAGCATAACATAACCATGTTTATTCATAATAGAAGTAAAGAGATCAAAACATAGATAATTCTAGAGTAATCTTCTTTATTAGTACTTCAAATCTTCTTATAGACTCTAACTACCCAACGCACTCAGCTATAGGGGTCTGCGCACTCAGTTGCGGACTTCTACCCTATGACTTTGCACACATAGTTGTAGAGCCTCTTTTCTATGATAAGACTCTTCGCTCTTTTTGCTAATGACCCATTATATTCATCATTCCAAAACTGAACTTGCTTAGAATCTTCCAAGATTCTCCTTTTCATACAATCCTGTGGTCTGCGGACCATGGGTAGATCTTCTAAAGCCGACACAACTTACATAAAATAAGGGCAAAAATCTTTTATGACACCTTACATCTACACGCTTTGCGACCAAAAATTGCGGAGACTTTACACAAAAAATTGGGCTTTCTGCCCCAAAACATGGGCTTTTAACCCCAAAATCAACCTTAGAGGACACTATCCCAACACCAAGAATCAACACACATGGGATGAAATTCTTCCATATTTTTAGCATAGTTGTAACAAAGGCCTCAAGAATATTATTGGCCATATTATTTTTTAGGAGTTCTTGGGTTTCAAACCATTGGCCCTAATTGATATAACTTTATGCATTGCATATTCACTAGTAGCACCATCGTATGCTTAGGCTAAAGAAAATAGAACAACCAAATATTTTGAATAGATGAAAATCCTTGAACAATAGGTTAAAGACATCTTACAAAATTCCATTTTCAAGTATAAAGAGTGACATGAATATGATTGAGTTCCGCACAAGTTTCAAGTGGGTGATAATGTTTTGTTGTATTTATAGAAAAAGCACCTCACAGGCTCCCACAGGAAGCACTAAACAATTTGACATGAGAATTACACAATCACAAAGGTAGTGGGTGTAAATTCTTTTGAATTAAATATGGGTTCGCTTTCCTCAACTTACACCCAATATTTAATCTGGACCTCATTCGACCATATTTTCCACTTCTATTCGATAGCTTGGAGGTAGTTAAGCAATTATCTCATATAGAACATAGTCATGATTGCATTGAATAGGTTATGGTGAATCGAATTATTAACATCAAAATGAAGGATGCTAGAAACACATAGAAGTCTAGTAGGTTGTTAATCAAGAGTAGCTTCTTCGTGCAGAAAAGTGACACTGCACAACTATAGTTTTGTCATATTTTTAACATCTTCTTTGACTCTTTTACCCTAGAAATTTTACCTCCTTAACCATTTGTTTCCCTTACCAGCATCCATTTTTAACTCTTTTGACTCGAAACCCTTTGACACATATATTGAGGTAAAATATCGCTTTTCTACATTAATTCCAAGTTCTTAATAGATTAATTGAGTTTGAATTGTATTTTTTGTACTAATGATGAACTGTTTAGCACAATTTCAATACTAGTAGTTCACTCTTGGTACCTAATCATGGTTGGCATATTTAAGGCATTATAGGAGAAATTATAGCACATAAGTTTTGTAGCCTGGGGTGTCAAACCTATTTTTTACTACTTAGATCATGCATAGGTTGAATGTGTGAGATGGAAACATTGAAATATTGTTACAAGTCAAAGTTTCTAAACTACCAACATTGAGCATGATTCATGATGTGATGAAGATGAATTTGAACATTTTGAGACAATGGATTTATTCCAAACATAGAAATATATAACTATCATACCATTTCCATATATTCATCATGGTGTGGAATATATGCATGCTTTTTTCAAGCCAATTTTCCCAAAATGCATTTTTTTCTCAAATATTTGAATCATGGCCAGATTTGAGAAAAATGCAAAATTAATCCTTTGAACTGTAAGGGGAGTGATTATCAACTATTTAAATGTAAAAAAATCATCACTTAACATCTCATTAGTATTTTGGGTAGCAGAATGATTGGTAAACTCTCGTGGATATTCCAATGGATAGTTCATAACAATAGATCTGATAATACTATATTAAAATACCTAAATTTTACACTACTAGAGTTTATTAAACCTTAAGATCTATGGATTTAACTCTAATTAGTGCATGCATGCAAATATAAATTATGCAGAAAAAATAGAGAATGACAAAATAAGCTCACACACACATAAGGCACAATATATGCTCTTTGGGAAACCCTTTCGAGAGGAAACCTAGTTGGAAGGTGAGGTTGTTTCGCTCTCTTTATTTGTACGGAAATATGGTTGCAGGTACAAAAGAGTAATTCCCATGTCCCATGGGTTGCTACAGTGCATCTATTATCCCTGAGTTATCTATCTCCTATCTCTCCTGGCTATCTTTGCTCAACTATGGAACAAAATTCTCTCGAAAGAATGGAATGCCTCCTCCTCCTAGTGGCTCGGATATAACACAACCTGATAACCTACTAGTGGTTAAGTTTGACTATATCAATTATTAACTAGAGTTAAAAAATAGACCCTCCTAGAGTCTTTTATATGGAAAAGACTTGTCTAGCCCATTTTCCATAAATAATGGGGGTTGACACGACATCCTCCAGAACTATAGGTGTGAATATAGGAAGGTCAAATTCTGAGTGGCATAACTTTTACATACAAAATTTGATTGACATGGTTCTTGTGTTGTTGGAAAGGTATTTGTGCGTATAATAACATTAAAAGGTTCAGTGATAAAGCGATAAGGTTTTACCCCCAAAAACGTGGTTTGATGTCTTAAAACGCTCCCAAAAGGTTTCAAACCCGGTTTCACCAAACTGGGTCTTGCCAATAAAAACAATCCCATGAGCTTACTCCTCCACTTTTTCCACTCTAAATGAATTTAGATGGATGAAAAAATATAATGATCCAATACACATCATAGAATCACACAATCTTTCTTTGTAAAATCATTATTTGTTAAATTCAACCTATCTCACAATTTGGTAAAATATGAGATTGGGGGATTGGTTTTGATCCATCCAATACTACTCTTTATACAAGTAATGAGATACAAAATAGATTTAAAGGCTTCTAACCATTCACTTGTGTAATTGCATGGATAAGTAGCCCATAAAATGTTGATTATGGAAGCAAGCTAAGTGCTTCTCCTCTTTGTAATAATGTTGATTTCTCCATCAATGGAAGTTGTTTGTTTTTATCCTCTGTGCATCATTTTGATTTGATCTAAATGATCATGGAAATATTACTAAGGTTGAGAAGGATTCTATAATGTTGGGTGATGCCCTATCTATTTAATTTATTAGTTTTTCTTAGATTAATTAGATTCTTCCCTTCTTATTTTTAAATTGCTTTCACTCATTATTTGTCTCTTAATTTTTTTAATCATTTTAGTTTGATCTAATGGTTTCATGTTGTTTTGATTTGTAGCATAAGAGATCCATTATAGGAAAGGGTAAATGAAGGAACATCATGATAGTAAGAGGTCATTCCCACAAATTTACATGAATGGATAAACCATTTACATGATAGGTTATAGCTTAGAATCTTTTTGGAAATTTTTATCTACTTACCCAATAATGGGTTACATAGTGTTTCTTTCAATTCCTTTGTTTTCAACCTTCAATTTCCACATTGGATTTCAAGAAATTAATCACCAGAACTAGAATCCTTTGTTTATTATATCCAACCTTTTCTTGAATTCATGAACACTTGCATGCGAGTAGTGAAACATTACATTCTAAGGTTTTTCTAGGGGATCATAGTCCAATGATGACTGACCAATATTTAATTCAATGTGTATTTATTTTCATTTACTTCCTTTCCAAGCATGCCATTTATGTGTTGATTTGCAGTAGTATTTCTCATCACTAGACTAGATCAAATTAATATTTAATATTACATGTATTTGTTGGCATTATGGTCAGTTTGTTAGCATTGATGTCAAACATGATTTATTATTCCCTTGGTGATTGGAAATAGAGTTTCAAGAGGATGCAGAGGTTCCTGGCTAAGTATTGTCTCATGATGACATATTGATGGTTGTAATGGAGTTGTAGGAGGTTTGATAGGCTCTGGAGATATATCGAGAAGTGATGATGCATTATGGAAGAATTCTGGGCAAAGAAGCTAAGATTTTCTTCAAGATTCACTACCATCGCTTGGAGACAGTTATGCACGGTGTCAAGATGTTACACTTTTCATTGGGAAGTAATGTTATCACCATAAGAATCATCTTTTTGAGTTAGGCTTATCCTCACGATAATTCCTGTCTGTGAACAAATTTAAAAACCATGAGAAAATCCATTGAATTTCTAAAGTTATTTTTTCACACAAGGATGAATAACATCACCATCAACAAGTCCATGGTCTTGCCCAAAGTAATCGAAGAATGGAGAGCCTATAAATCAACAAGTGAATTAAACAAAATAAGTGCATGATTTGTGGGATCGAACCAAATTAAAAATCATTTTTTCTTCTTTTATTTGTTTCCTATATTCTGACATAGGTTGGAAGGAGGCGATGATGACAATAATGAGTGCAGGGCATGATTGATCTACATAAATCACGGCTCATATGTTCTTATCCATAGGGTGTATCTCACCAGAGCACAAGCAATTTTATTTGAAGATTGTGTGGAATTTGTTATTCTATTCCAAATCAAGTAGGAGTAAGGTAATGTGAATTATGTTCTGATCGAAAGTGTTAAAGTAGTGTCTAACTATTTTAGGGCTCATATCTAACTATATATTGAGAGATATAAAGGAAATTTGGTCAAAGTTTTTACTATTTGTCTTATCCTTTGATATGTTTTGAATGGATTAAATATCATTAACATTTCATAGAACTAGATAGATCACATGTTTATAAATATTTTTGTGTTGATGATTGGGTGTTATCCACACATTCTCCTTAGATCTATGCAGTGCAAATGCAAGAGTTTAAGTATCAGGTTGAGGTCGATGTCCATGGAGGTTTATGATAGATTCTTAGCTAATTTTATATCTAGAGAATATCTTGAGTATATTTGTAGGGATTAGAAAAAATGGCTAATTTATATTCATGTTTCATGTATTAGTGATCTATGATGATTTGATCCTATTTTGTTGAGAAGGTCTTTAGATATTGTTGTATGCAAAGAATAAAAAGATTTTCACTAAAAGGACAAAAGGTTTTATGAAATAATTTAGTTCTACTTACTTGCCTATGATTTGATGATGATGCTACTACTTATCATTTGATGAGTTCTTATCTTTCAGAGAGATTGTATGCAGTATTGAAGACATATTGAGCTTATTGAGATTAGAGTTTGAGTATCGTTGAGCTTCTCATGTTTATTTATGCTTTTTGGAAAAGTGCAAGGGTTGTACTTACATATTCTTAATTAGATGTATAATGATGAGATTGTTATTGCAAATATTGTGGTTTTAGAGAGGGATTCATTAGACACACACTCTTGGATCATATGTTCTTTGGCACATGAGTCATTTGTCATGGTGATACATAGATATACAAGAGATTATGACTTATGTTGCTATTAATTGATGAATTGAGCAATGAAAGTTAGTATTTGGGTATATTTCTCGGTGGTTCATGTATGTTAACTAGGGTTTGTGGCAACTAACTAAATATTGTAGGGTTTTGAGAATATTGTTGTAGATACAGATGTTTATGCTTATATGTTGGGTGGATGACACTAGGGCGTTGATAATAAATTTTAATGATCCTATTTGTTAAGATTAAAACTTGATTATTTAATAAGCCTAGTTGATTTGTTTTGGTAAAGAAAGGCTTGATAAAGATGTCGCAGATTTTATAGGACTTATCATGTATCTTTAGTTGCCTGATTCCTTGTTAGTTGCTAAGTGTCATCAATGTCTTCATGATATGCAAAGGTTTGTTGCAGGCTTCAAATGATGATTTGTGTGAAGTCTGTTGTTGATTGTCAGAAGGAACTTGTTCTATTAAGTTGAGACGTCGATGATTATGAGTTAGTTGTTATCTATCTTTCAATTTTTGATTGCTCATGTAGTATATCACTGAAAGTGATGTTCTACAAAGATGTGGTGTCCATTGCATGAGTGTTTGTGTGGTTGACATAAAAGGGGTTTGGCATTGTATTGATGGTTTAGTTGAGTAAGAAGGCATTGTATGCTTATGTTTTGATAATTTACTTTTGTAGGAAAATTGTTTTGCATGGGCATTTATATTCTAGTGAGTTGGTTTAGTTTAGTATCTGTAGTGTTGAGAGATTTGTTTGTGCTAGGGTTTACTATTAGATGCATAGATTGAAAAAAAGTATAGATTGATACAATGAATTGATGATGTATGTAGTCATATGTTGAGGAAATAATAGTACTCACTAGCGATTGTTGTATGAACAAGATTAATGAGCATAAATTTATAGGTGGGTCCAGTATGAAAGTTGGATTAAATATGCCCCACAAGATATAGCTTGTATTGCAAGTGGATCGAATGTGAAAGATTTTGAAATGTGGTCCACAATGGTCTGAGGGTTGGGGTCTTTAATGAAGGAGTGGTGACATCCTTCTAGTGTTAGCTGGAGAAATAAGAGGATATGGTAACCTCCAATAGGAAGGAGCCTGTGCATTGGTACAAATTTGCACCAATGAAATATGTAATAGAATATTTTCTTAATAATAATAATAAGAAGAAAAGGGGAATAGGTGACTTCTCCTAGTCTAGTTTTCCACTTAATATATGGTGTTCCTATGTGATGATATGCTTGTTGATCCATTGATATGATTTGTGTTTATATCCTTACATTACTGCTCAAAATTTACATATATATGGTTATGGCAATGCTTAACTCAGTTGTTCATTATATCGTAAAAGAAACGCTAAAATAATAATTGCATGAAATATTCATTCACTCCCACCTTGCAATATTTTTAATAATATTTTGCTAGAATATGTAAGTATCATGATCGTAGATATGATAATTAAGTGTTGTAAATATAAATAGATAAATTTTGAATAAAAGACACATTAGGATCCAAATTTAGCAAAACTTTCTCCATTCAATGAGGGAGCTTAACACAGTGAACACCATTTGTTGCTAAAGGGATATGATTGATCCATGTTGATATTGGTGGCCATCCACAAGTATTCTCTATTATTTCTAGTTTTAATGGTTTTTGGGTATGAAACTTCTATGGTTGTTTGAAGGCTATAAATGATGTTTTTTTGGCCATTAAGGAGCTCGGGGGTTGCCATGGTATGTCCTGACCCTAGTTGAAATTTGTAATCCTTAAAAATTTCCTTCCAATGAGATACTATGTGCCCAAAACAAAGAATGTATACAAAAAAGACACCCTTGGGAAGTTGATGTAACAACTAACCACCTCGAGGCTCAAAAATATTTACTATTGAGTTAGATTGGATCATTATATTGTTTTCCATTCATCTTGATTCTTTCAGAGTGGAAAAAGTAGAGGAATAATCTTTGAAACCTTTCGGGGATATTTTGAGGCATCTAATGACATTTTTTGGGGCAAAACATTATCGCTTTAAATGTATCAATCAAAGACTGTATGTGAAATTTATGCCACTCAGAAGTTGACCTTCTTGTTTTCTCCACCATAATTCGAAAGGATGCCATGTGAGCCCCAATTATTCATGAAAAATAGGCTCTCCATATGATTAGGATGAAGAAGACTCTAAAGTAGAATATATTGTAACTCTGGTTCAGAGTTGAGGTATTCAAACGTAACCACTAGTAGGCTATTAGGTTATGTTATAACCAAACCACTAGGTGGAAAAGAGGTTCCATTCTTTTGAGTGCATTCCTTCCATAATTGAGCAAAAAAACTAAGAGGGATAGGAGATAAAGCACACAAGAAGGATTTGTGCACTATAATAGCCCATGGGTCATAGGAAATACTCCAACCATTTTCTATTATCATCCATATGACATTAATAGTAATCGACCAATCCATAATTCTAAAGGGAAATAAAACTATAAATTGTGTAGACTAAGTTTTTTCACCTCAAAAGATTTGATCTCTAGGATGCTAGACTTGTAGTAGTTAAGATAGATCCATATTAATGTTAATTTTATGGACGTTGTCTAAATGTTTTAAGTTTTTTTTGGATAAAATAGAATTATACAATGTCGTTCACATCACAATTCTTAACTATTTAAAATGTATTTAAATCTATTTAATTAAAATGTATTTAAATCCATAAATAAATTTGGTATCCTAACTTAAATGATATATATTACATGATTTAAAATTGTAATTCTACCTAGTTTTTAGGAGAGAAAATTGATTGAAAACTGTTTAAAATCAAAAGGCACCAAAATTAAACTGCAAAGTTTTGATATTAATTTTAATTTTAAAAAAAGGTTAATTAATTTTAATAATTCCAAACTCAGTTCCATTGTGGTTTAAATCTCTTAAAAGCTTTTATGGAACAAATAGATTGATACATGAAGATATGCGTAATGTAATTAATAAGATAAATAAAGGTGACATTGAGAAACACATTCCATAAGCATTTCAGCATAGGGAGCTTTACAGCTTATTACAAACACTATAACAGTACTGTTCAAAGCTTATTACAAACACTATAACATACGAGCCACGGGAAGCCTGAACATATAGGATACTACTGAATATCTATAAGGTATCCCTACAACTGAAAATCTGTAACGTTGTCGCTACTGGTATCACATAGCATGACAGTTGGCCCGAGCGAAACAGAGTTTGTTGTTGCCGAGATCGTACACGATGTGGAAATTCTGTTGCTGAAAATTTGCCAATACCGAAAATGGATACTGCGAAGCTATAAACGCAAAGCAAACTATCTCACCAGTATCTCGCTGATATGATATGAAGGAGTTCTCCGGTGGTAGAACATAGTCTGCACCTCCTGCAAAGTGCAAAGTAATATTTGGCAATACCAGACCAGACGTATAATGGTAACAGAGTTCGGGACTAGATGCATTAACTGGCTGTGCTGTAATGCTCGAGCGGACTGCATCCCGAAAAGGCACGTATCCAGCTTCCTCGAAAAAGCTGATACTAGTTCCAGAATCAATGATAAGGCCTCCGCTTCCATTTGCTAGAAGTTGGAATGTACCATTCGGAATAGGGACTGGTTTGCCCGCCACGCTGATTCCATCAAGGCCGAGATAGTAGAAAGAGTGCATATCGCTTTGAACATTGTTTTGAATGAGAGGGGTGACACTATAACCACCTCCCAAGGTTGCAGCCGGGCCCAAGAATAAAGGGCTAACTTGTGAGGCATTATTTACGGATCCTAAACAATAGGAGAAGATGTTGTATCCAATCTGGGAAACCAGAGAGAGTTGCCCTCTTGCCATACCGACTATACCCGACGATCCCCCAAAGTCGCCCTGTTCCACGCGACTGCAGCCGAACTTAATGTGCGGAAAGGAAGTGCGTGCTGGGGAACCTGCTGTCGCAAGACTGAAAGTCTCTTCAGCTAGCACTCCAGAAGTACTACTATTTAGATACGCATAGGTGTAGTTGCAATGTTGCTGGAAATCGCAAGCACTAGATTCACCCAGTGAGCTAAATACTAAACAAAAGGGGCTAGAGCAAGACACGTTCGTGTAGGACGACGATTTGAAGGGATCATACACTGGATCACTCTGTGGTACACAGGAATTATTATTACAAGGTTTGCACTGTGTCCAGATCAAGTCGCTGCCCGTGTCGAAGATCAAATGCAGATTTAGTGGAAGGGGAGATCCTATCTCCATCTGCATAAAATAATCTCCCTCTACATAGTTAAGAGGACTGTAATTACTCTGGGCATTTTGGGGAGTATGATGTTGGAACCTGCGCCACTTGCTGTGGCTCCGGTCGATAGCTCGACGCATGAATTGCTCAACATTTGAAATGTTCCGAGCTTCCAGTGACGGCGAGATACGAGAATCCCTGTGTATGAGACCTACTCTCAAAAAGTTAGTGGATGGATCCATTGGAAGTGCCATCGGATTGGACTGTAATGACAAAACGACGAGTACGAGCATTAACACAAAACGTGAAATACATTGTGTTGCCATTATCAAGAAGCGAATGTAAACAAATGATACTGAAAATGCAGTGTTAACTGCACCTATATATAGGAGAGAGAATCATCATGAATGGTCATTGCAGCTAAGCGACGTAGTTCTGTGATGGATGTATTCAACGATACATAAAATATATAAATTTATGTTTAATTGACAAAGACTTTCTCTTTTAACTTATATGGATATCCATATAAATATTAATCACGAAAAATTTTATATTTCAATTTAATGGGGATGAGGATTTATGGAATATTTTTAATTTTTTTTATTCAGTATGTATTTGGAAGCTTAGTATGTAACAAGTTTGTTAAGTTATATTGACTTTTAATAAATTAATTTTTTTTTTTTATCTAGGAGTTGTAGTGTGTTACAAGTTATATTTACTTTTAATAATTAGAAAAAATTAGATTTTTGACAAGTGGCTTTCCTTTTTTCTAGAGATTTGGTGGGGAAATTAATATATAAGCAAATTTTATTTAGCAAAATAGTCAATTTTACAATAAGAAATCTAATTCTTGTTTTTTCTCAAGTTTAATTAAATTCAAGTGGTCCACCAATATTTGATATTATTCCAATTCTAATAAATTTATTTTGTAAATTGATCACTAAATTGAAATATAAGCAATTTTGTTTAGAAAAATCTTTCATTTGTGATTTTTTTTTTTTTTCTCAAGTTAAAGTGGACCATAACATTTTTATACATTGTTAGGGTAAATGTGTGCATTTGTAAGGCATTCTTGCTACTGCAACAATTTTTTTGTTATATTTATAATGAAGCTTTCTACTATATCAACCACATTAATATTTAAACAAAGTCTTTCGGTAGAAATCACATGAGAGAATTTTTTGGCCGATGCGTTTCAAACCAAGAACCTAATGATGAACCACACTTGTTGGTTAGAAACGCGTCGCCAAAAAATTCTCTCATGTAATTTCTACTGAAAGACTTTGTTTAATTCATTATGGACTACAGAAGCTTGAATACACATTAATATTTTTAATGTGATTATGCTAGTAAATGAGATATGTAAAGTGTGTTGTATTCAATTAAAATTTGACTTGTGGAATCCTTTATCTATCTATTTAATAAATTAATATAATTGTAATAAAATTAAATTATATCTAAATAAAATATATATAAATATCATTTATAATTTCTAATATATAAATCCATAATTATAATTATATTAAAAATATTTAAGTTGTGAATATTATTTAATTTAAATTGTTAAAATTAATTTATATTCTAATTATATTTTAAATTATTAATCATTATATATATATATATATATATATATATAAAACCAGAATCAAACAGAATTTGACACTTGTAAATATAAATTTCGAGTGATACATATTTGTTCTATGATTTTGAATACATGTGAATTTAGGTTTCCAGTGACTACACGAGGTCTCATCACACATGAAAATATGAGATGTGATGGGCATCCTTGTTGATTTCGATCTATCATGGCATTGGGCATCTCATCAATCATTTGTGCCCCACTCATGGTCATTTGGGTTTGTGTAGTTTTTTCGGAGTTTTTTCAAAAAGTTTTTTCTATTTTTTTATTATTTGATGATATGAATTAAATTATTTTATTTAAAATTATGATATTATTGTTATTATTTAATGGATATTATTTAATTATTTTTATTTTAGTTTAATGTATATGGATACATAAAATATTAATCACGAAAACAATTTTATTCAATTTAATGTGGATGAGGATTTATTGAATATTTTTAATTTTTTTTATTCACTATCTGGACTGATTATCAAGCTTAGTATGAATGTTTATCAGTAACAAGTTTGTTAACTTATATTGATTTTTAATAAATTAATTTTTTTTTATCAAGGAGCTGTAGTGTGTTACAAGTTACATTGACTTTTAATAAGTAGAAAAAATTAGATTTTTGACAAGTGGCTTTCTTTTTTCTAGGGATTTGATGGGGAAACTAATATATAAGCAAATTTTATTTAGAAAAATAGTCAATTTTACAACAAGAAATCTAATTCCTGTTTTTTCTCAAGTTTAATTAAATTCAAGTGGCCCACCAAGATTTGATATTATTCCAAATCTAATAAATTTATATTGTAGATTGATCACTAAATTGAAATATAAGCAATTTTATTTAGAAAAATCTTTCATTTGTAATTCTTTTTTTTTTTTTTTCTCAAGTTAAAGTGGACCATAACATTTTTATACATCGTTAATCGGGTAAATGTGTGCATTTGTAAGGCATTCTTGTTACTGCAACAATTTTTTTGTTATATTTATAATGAAGCTTTCTACTATATCAACCACATTAGTATTTAAACAAAGTCTTTCGGTAGAAATCACATGAGAGAATTTTTTGGCCAAGGCGTTTCAAACCAAGAACCTAATGATGAACCACACTTGTTGGTTCGAAACCGTCGCCAAAAAATTCTCTCATGTGATTTTTATCGAGATACTTCATTTAATTCATTATGGACTACAGAGGCTTGAATACACATTAATATTTTTAATTTGATTATGCTAGAAAATAAGATATGTGAAGTGCATTGTATTCCATTAGAATTCGATTTGTCGAACTTTTTATCTATTTAATTAATAAATTAGTATAGTTGTAATAGAATTAAATTATATCTAAATAAAATATATATAAATATCATTATAAATTTCTAATATATAATCCATAATTTATAATATATATTAAAATATTTAAGTTGTGAAATATTATTAAATTTAAAATTGTTATAAAAATTAATTATATTATTAACATCATAATATATATATATATATATATATAATATATATAAATAAACCAGAATCAAACAGAATTTGACACTTGTAAATATAATTTTTTTTCGAGTGATACATATTTGTTCTATGATTTTGAATACAAGTGAATTTAGGTTTCGAGTGACTACATGAGGTCTCAACACACACGAAAATATGAGATGTGATGGGCATCCTTGTTGATTTCGATCTATCATGGCATTGGGCATCTCATCCATCATTTGTGCCCCACTCATGGTCATTTGGGGTTGTGTAATTTTTTCGGAGTTTTTTCAAAAAGTTATTTTTATTGGTTTATTATTTAATGATATGAATTGTACCAAATTCATCTGATGGGTATGTCAAGGAAATATAACAATTTGATTGGGAAGCTAAGTAGTTGGAGCTCGTAATGAAAAAAATATATGATGAATTGCACAAATAAATATCTCACACGTTAGTGGCGAGGAACCAACCATACCCTAACCGTGTAGTCTTTTGATTTGCAGAGTGGGATTGGTTAGTGGTTGGGGAGTGTTAGGATATATTTAATACATGGATTCTAACTAAGAATAAATCTAATAAATGTGTTAGGCATGAAATATGGCCGGTGTTAGGCATAAAATATGGCTTATTTCTTGGTAGATACCGTTTTCATCACAACATTTTTGGAAATTTGGGGTAGAGAGGAGAAGAGGGGGAGTAGGGGAAGCAACAATATATAAATGTTACCAAAAATTATGGTAACATGGACGATTTAAATGGAATGCTAGGTGAGATTTAGAAGGAAGTTATTATTAATAATTTTGAAGGCTTTTTGATTAAGGTACAATTCTTGCTACATATATTATGCACTTAGAATTAGCTATAAGCTCACATGGCTTAGGGTTCTCAAGAAAAGAAGATTTCCTAAAATACGATTAGGAGTAAATTAATTGGACCATGAAAGTTGGCAAGGAAGGGAATTGCAGCTAATTATTGGAGCATTTCTAAGGTTGAGAATACTACTTATAAATGAAGTATAATTTCATTCATATTTAGATTAAATATACATTTTATTTTTCTTTGTACATATTTGGTGTTATATGAATTTATGGTGTTATTAACCTAGTACCAATATTCTATATTTTAATATTTTAGGCTATGTTTCTCTTCACATGTATGGAAAAGGATCCTAAAACTATACTAGAAAATCCACTGTAAAATGTTGAGAATTCCAAAATAAAGAACATACTTCCACCTAAAGGGAATGGGATCTTATATTTTTTTAAAAGAAGTGAATGTTAGAAAAACTTTATATAGTGGTAGGTTGTATGTTTGCACCAAGTAAAGTTGTATCTAGTGGTGCACTGCGCTCAACATAACAAATGAAGAGAAATTTAGGTATATGTTGGTTGGATATTACACATCTCTACTTCATTTTCAAATTTTGTTTTTCAATAGATAAGCACATATTGAATGTACTTTTAAAGTTTATGTTTTTTATTTAGTAACAACTAAATACAACTCCTTTAGCGTTAGACATATATTTCATCTTCTAATATGCTAAAATAAAAAAAGAAAACTCCTGTTTGAGTAGCATATATCATGTCCCTATCACTAGGAAATAGAAGACAAATATGTATCCATTTACCGTATACTTAATAGGGATATTTTACTCATACATTTTTATAAAGCATCTAATTAATTTGTGTTACTATTTTTTAGATTGCTTTGTTGTTAAGCTAGTGTAAAGGGATGATGATAATTTTTTCGTTTGACTAAATAATCTATGAAAGAGATGCTAATTTTTATAAATGAAATTTTATTACCTTCTCTTATGAACTTGATGGTTCAAAGGCACATGCCAATACCAATTTTAATGTATACTGATATATTATTTATGTCATGTTTACATTGTTATTATGATTAAATTTACTTATTTTTTTATGAGAGATTTTTTGGCGAAAATCACATGAAATATCATTTGTGGACGCGTTTCCAGCCAACTAGTGTGGTTCATCCTCAGGACAAGTTGAAGAAAGAGATCCAACTTAGCATGTTAAATAGTCTGAGCAGAGCCAAACATTGTTATCATGATTAAATTTACTTATTTTTTTATGAGAGATTTTTCGGCGAAAATCACATGAAATACCATTTGTCTACGCTTTTCGAACCAACTAGTGTGGTTCATCGTTAGGACAAGTTGAAGAAATAGATCCAACTTAGCATGTTAAATAATCTGAGGAGAGCCTCCAACGACTGAGGAGAGCCTCCAATGACTAACTTGACTAACGACTAGTTTTGACTTTAGGACCGGGGTCAAAATTTTATAATAATTTAATTAGTTATATTCAGTGACCAATCCCTTAAAAAATATATAATTATATAAAATTTTAATAAGGGTTATAGTTATTAAAAATGTATTGTTAAATATTAAAAATAAAAATTATTAGTATTTAATGGAATTAGTTACATAAAAGACTTTTTCTTATATATATGTATATATATAAATAAATATATAAAATAATATAATAGGTTATTAAAGACAGGGTATTAGAATTAATAAATATAATGGAATGAGAAATAAATTAAAAAAATAAAAAAATAAAAAATAAAAAAATAAATAAGATAAATAAAATAGTTAATTAATAATAAATAAAATTAAGAAAGTAAAAGGTTATAAAAGGTACTGACATAACATCATATTAGTTCAATGAGTCATCAATTTAAACTATTTTCTTCTTTATGCTATATAAGAATCATGAATTTAAATGGTTTAATTTTTAATTTGATAATATTGACATCTCTTGCTTATATAATTTTTTTTTTTTTTTTTTTCAGTTTTAAGTAAATTATGATATCTTGCTCCGGTCGATAGCTCGACGCAGTTGCTCACCATTAGATATGTTCCGAGCTTCCAGAGAGATACGAGAATCCCTGTGTATGAGACCTACTCTCAAAGAGTTAGTGGATAGATCCGTTGGAATACGAGAATCCCTGTGTATGAGACCTACTGTCGGAGAGTTAGTGCATAGATCCCTGTGTATGAGACCTACTCTCAAAGAGTTAGTGGATACATCCGTTGGAATACGAGAATCCGTGTATGAGACCTACTGTCAGAGAGTTAGTGCATAGATCCCTGTGTATGAGACCTACTCTCAAAGAGTTAGTGGATACGAGAATCCCTGTGTATGAGACCAACTCTCAAAGAGTTACTGGCGCAACTTTCATGAAATGACAAAACGACGAGTACAAGCAACATTAACGTGAAATACATTGTGTTGCCATTTTCAGAGCAACATTAACGAGCGAATGTAAACAGATGCTACTAAAAATGCAGAGTGTTAACTGCATCTATACTTATACACGAGAGTGAATCATAATGAATGGTCATTGCAGCTAATAAGCGGAGTAGAACAACGCATTTTTGGATATTGCAGGGATGGATGTATTCAACAATGAATAAAAGATATAAATTTGTCAAACTCTTTATCAATCTAATTAATAAATTACTGTAATTGTAATGGATAATTTCTAATATATGTATGGAAAAATATATTTTGTGAGATATTGTACAAATTTAAACTATTATAAAAATTAATTATATTACAATTATAAATAATAATAATATATAAAATTATTAATTATTTACTATAATTAATAAATCAATCATGAATTTACTTGTAATACAATATTTTTAGAAAATATAAATTCTATATTCCAAATAGAAAATTAAAACTAGGTAAATTATATAATAATTATATTTAATAATTATTATTATTATAATATTTATTTATTGTGAAAAAATATAGCAAAAGGAATTAAGTGTAATAAATCAAAATTAAATAGAATATGATACTCGGTAAATACACTATTTTTTTAGTGACACATACGGGTTTTAAGATTTTGAGTACATGTACATAGGTTTCCCCTATACGGGTTTTAAGATTTTGAGTACATGTACATAGGTTTCCCCTAACCTAGATTAGGGGTGTGATCACACATGAAAATATCAGATGCCATGGGTTTCCTTGTTGATTTCCACCTATCATGTCCTTGGCATTTGATCCATCATTTGTGCCCCATCCATGGTCATTTGGGGTTATGTAATGCCATGAGAACTTTTCAAAGTTTTTTATTTTTTTTTTGTTCTTTTTCCTATTACTTGCTGAGGATTATTCAATGATGTAGATTGTACCAAATTCGCCCCATAGGTATGCCAATGAACCATACAAATTTGAGTGGTAAGTCAAGTAGCTGGAGGTTGCAACGAAAAAATCATATGATGTAATTGCACAAGTAATTATCTCACACCTTCATGGCTATAGAAACCAACTACACCATAAGCATGTGGTATTTAGATTTACAAAGTGGGATTGGTTAGTGACCGAGGAATGCTAGGATATATATCTGTTCGATCAGCATTCGTTCCGGGCCAGGATCAAACCCGATCGATGCATAACGAGAACCTGCCCTTCATGGATTTTAACTAAGAATAAAACTAATCAACATGTTGGGCATGAAAGATGACCTACTCCCTGGTATATACTCTTATCATCACAACATCTATGGAAATTTGGGAAAGAAAGGAGAGGAAGGGGGAGTCAGGGAAGACCTAAAGAGCATAGAAACACTACCAAAAAACATGGCAGCATAGATGACTTAAATGACATGTTAAGTGGGATCCAGAAGGAAGTTACTATTAATAAGCTTTGAGGCTTCCCAATTAATGGTAAAATCGATGGCACCTATATTATGCACCTAGAACTAGTTATGAGCCCACATGGTTTAGGGTTCTCAAGGAAATAAGTTTTCCTTAAGTATGATTAGGAGTAAAGTAATTGGGACCATGAAAGTTCGCAATAGAAGGGAATTGAAGCTAATTATTGGAGCATTTCTAAGATTGAGAAAACTACCTATCAATGAGGTATAATTCCATTGATATTCAAATTAAATTTAGATATTATTTTTATTTGTACATATTTAGTGTTATATGAATTTATGTTACTATTAACGTAGTACCAATATTCTAGATTTTAATATTTTAGGCTTTATTTCTCCTCATGTGTATGGAAAAGGATCCTAAAATTGTACTAGAAAATCTATTGCAAAATGTTGAGAATTCCAAGATAAGGAATTCACTTCCACCTAAAGCAAATGTTGGAACAAACTCTATATAGTAGTAGGTTGTATGTTTGCACCAACTAAAGTTGTATCTAATAGTGCCCTGCCCACATCATGACATAAGAAGGGAAATGTAGGTACATGTTTGTTGGATATTATACATTTCTACTTGATTTCTCAATTTTGTTTCTCAATAGATAGGTACATATTGAATGTACTTTCTATGTTTATGTTTTTAATTTAGTGTCTACTAATACAACACAATTAAAATTTGATAAAAAACTAGTGCCTTGGGATAAAAAAACAAAACTCCTATTTGAGTATCATATATCATGTTCCTATCACTAGGAAATAAAAGTCAAGTATGTATGCATTTATCATATACTTGATGGGAATATTCTATTCACACATTTTTATAAAGCATCTAAATAAGTTTTGTTACACTTTCTCATTGTTTTGTTGCTAAGCTAACATATGTGTAAAGAGATGATAAGAATTTTTTCCTTTGGCTAGATAATTGATGGACCGCTTGCTGGCTCTAATGATAGTCTCCCCAATTTGATTGAAATATGTTCAATATATTCCTCTCTCTCCTTTGTCAAGTCTCTAAGATCATCTGTCATTAAATCAACGACTTCTTCTTGTGTAAAATTTACAAGCCCTTCCAATTCAGTTTGGGATTAAATGCCTTTACATACAAAGCTATGTATGAGAAACGGAGGATCTGCTACCACGTTCCCACAGTATATGCATATATAGGTACACAGCAATTATAAATTAAACCTCATGCTACAACTGCGATTTTGTATGATGGATATCAATGCACAATATACGCACAACAACTTAACTGGCGGGCAATATAAGGTAGGCGCACAGCAATGGTTGGAAAACTTATAAACAAACTGTTAGCAATCTATGAGTATGCCACAGACAACAATTAGGAATACGCACACACAGTCTTTAACAATACAAACAACATATGTAAATGTTCGCACAGGAGATTAAATACTCACCACAATTCTCAACATGCAATAGTTATAATCATACTCAGCCTTTTAAACGTGTTTATGGTGCGCGCTCCATACATTTATACACAGATTTAATCCCACGTTTGAATGAATCCACGGTTACTATTAATGCAAATCCACCATTACAGTTCCGCTGTCCATGCAATACAAAAACTCATAGCGATTCTCCCAATTCATAGTTTGAACCATGATTAAATACAGTCTTTATTGCATAATCATTATATCAGTTGCTGCCCATACACAGAACACGTCCTCCTAATAATTCAAGGCACTGTTTTTTTAAATTGAAGAGGTACGATTCGATTCCATTCTTCCTACTGTTCACACACACCGTGTCTCTAGTTCTGGAGTTCTACATGAGAAAAAATCTTCCCTCCTTGGCGGCCAAGTTTAATATCTTTTTCTTTTTTCATCCATAGCTGCCTTATTACAAAAGTAGTCATATATATAAAAAATAGCCATACATAGTAAATTAGAGCTTTTCTATGTTTTTTTAACAACTAGTCTAGCCTGCTCTAACTAGAAAAAAAAGATGCATGACTTTATTCCTTATCTAGTTCCTAATTTTTAACTTAAAAAACATAGAAACAGCAGGCAAAGGATCCCACTCCTTGCCTGTAGATTTTCTTTTTGATTTTTGGAATAAATCAAAAGATTTTTTTCCCTTCTGAGTCACATGCTCCTGCATCAGACTCCCAAGGTAGAAAAATTCATGGTCTCCTGATCATGTGGTTTGTGGTCTTGATCTTCCTGGATCCCATACTTTGTTCTGCAACCGTCCAAATGCTTTATTCCTTTGTTGTCGCTGCATTTCTGTTGTCCTTTCCTCCATTTTCTTCTTTCTGCCAATCAGGTTCAAGTTCTGATTGATCTTGCTTGCTGCTATTTCTATTTTCCTCCATTTGGATTGTTGCATCATTAGCTGCCATATTTCTTCAATTTCTATGTCCAGCTTACTACTGTTGTTCCCAATTTCTGTTAATTCATCTGCTACCATAAATGTTGCTTCTGCTGCCGCCATAGATGTTGCTACCTCCCAAGCTTCCTGTCCCTCTGCAAAATGCTTTGGCTCATCACCTGTAAACACAATCAAATTGTTAGCATTAAAATCACAAGACCCACTGGTCTTATTTATCGATTATGTCACCAACTTTTCTCTCTGCAGCTCCAAGTCCGTTTCAGGATTCAAAAAAATTTCACTGGCTTTCTCCTCAGCTTTCTCTGGCAATATTTCAGCATGCTGATTTGTATTCACCATGAGACGGTCAGCTAGTCTCGCCTTCTTATCATCTTCTGCTTCATGACTGTCCTTCATGAAAACTTCCTTGCCTTGTTTCCTTAGCAAATTAACCTGTGCATACGTCCTCTATCTCTCCAGTTCTCTTCTCCGAAGATCTAGTTTCCTGTACAATTCAATAACTTAATTAGGAGTAGATTTTGGAAACTTCACACAACTTTCCATACCTTCGCCAGTGCTTGACCAACCATCAGCTGATTGTTCTCTTTCTATACCAACATCTTGATTAGACTCTTTCGTCTTCATCTCTTTCTGAGATCTTGCTATCTCATCATTGATTTGAACAACCTTTTGTACATCCATCATCTGCTCCAAGTATTCCTTTCCTCCAAATAACAGAGTTTTTGGATCAGTCTTCTGTCTCGGTCCATCTTCTTCTTGCAGAGGCAACAATGTATGATTCACACCTTCCTTTCCAAACTTGTAGGTGTTTCTCTTCCCATCATGCATGGCTGCTCTGTCATATTGCCAAGGTCTTCCAAGCAATATGTGACACACGTCCATAGGCATCACATCACAACAATTTTATCTTTATACTTAACCACTTGAAAATCCCTTCCACACTGTTCACTTACCAACAGTTGATGCCCCCTTTTCACCATGACACACATAAAGGTGTTTGGATCTTCATTGTCCTCAGCTTCAATTTCTCCCCTACTTCTGTAGAAACCAAATTATCAGTGCTGCCACTATCAATGATCATCTGGCAACATTTTCCTTGGACTTTACACACTATCCTGAATAAAGCATTCCTTTGTGGCGGTTCAGCTATCTCCTTTGATGGTTTAAGTAAAAATTTATTAAGTACCAGAGACTCTCCTCTTTCTGGTGTATTCACTTCTTCTGTTACTGCTGCCATTAGTGCCTCTTCCTCAGATGGAGCCACAATTGCATTCCTCTGCTTTATTTCTGCATTCTATGGGCACTCAAAAGCTCTATGTCCCAGCTTATTTCATCTGTAACATCTTATTTCTCTGCCTCCTCCTCTGCCTCCTCTACCTCTAGAAAAACTCCCTCTGCCTCTTGCATCACCTCCTATGGGTGCATGCTGGGTTGAGCTACTACTAGCTCCTTCTGCAGGTGCTGTAGATCTTCCACTACCGCTTTGACTTTCTTTTCCTCTAAAGTCCCTCTCCCTCTGGTAGACTGCTTCCTCATGAGTTTTTCCTTAGCTTTCAGTACTACTTGATAAGCTTCCTCTACTGTTTTAGGAGACAATAAACTTATCTCATCCTCAATGTCCATCCTGAGGCCATTCATATATATAGCTACCTTCTCATCTGTATCTTGGGCTTCTCCAGCTCTTATGCTCACCTTACAGAACTCTTATGTATATTCTTTCACTGTTAAAGCTCTCTGCCTAAGATTTTGCATTTGTCTAAACAATGTTTGCTTATAATTACTCGGCAAAAACTTACCTTTTAACTTTGCGACCATTCTGCTCCAATTCTTGATTGGCTGCTTACCCAGTCTTTTCCTTTCTGCCTGCACACCATCCCACCAGAGTCCTGCATGGCCTTTTAATTTGGTGACAACAAACTTTGCCTTTTTCTCATCTTCCGTTTCTTCATAATCGAAGAATTTCTCCATACTATTAATCCAGTCGATTAATTCTTCTGGATTCAATCCTCCTTCGTAGATCGACACTAATTGGTTCCATGGCCTGGCTGTGGATTTCAACACTGACTGAAAGAACCTCATCTCAGGAGTAACCTCTACAGCTTCCTCCTTTGTAGCTTCAACTTCGGGCTCACTCACATCTCCATCATCTATGTTCCTGTCTGAGGTTAACGCATCCAATCTAGCTCGCAGCTCTTCTATGCTTTCCATTATTTTAGCGTTTGCAACAGGTCGTCCTCTTCCACCACGTCCTCATCCTCTTCCAACTCTGAAAGCCATCCTTCTCTTGCTCCTAAGATTCAATTCTATGTCAGTTGCTGGCTCTGATACCACTAATGATGGACCGCTTGCTGGCTCTAATGATAGTCTCCCCAATTTGATTGAAATATCTTCAATATCTTCCTCTCTCTCCTTTGTCAAGTCTCTAAGATCATCTGTCATTAAATCAACGACTTCTTCTTGTGTAAAATTTACAAGCCCTTCCAATTTAGTTTGGGATTAAATGCCTTTACATACAAAGCTATGCATGAGAAACGGAGGATCTGCTACCACGTTCCCACAGTATATGCATATACAGGCACACAACAATTATAAATTAAACCTCATGCTACAACTGTGATTTTGTATGATGGATATCAATGCACAATATACGCACAAAAACTTAACTGGTGGGCGATATAAGGTAGGCGCACAACAATGGTTGGAAAACTTATAAACAAACTTTTAGCAATCTATGAGTATGCCGCAGACATCAATTAGGAATACGCACAACATATGTAAATGTCCGCACAGGAGATTAAATACACACCAAAATTCTCAACATGCAACAGTTATAATCATACTCAGCCTTTTAAACGTGTTTATGGTGCGCGCTCCATACATTTATACACAGATTTAATCCCATGTTTGAATGAATCCACGGTTACTATCAATGCAAATCCACCATTACAGTTCCGCTGTCCATGCAATAAAAAAACTCACAGCGATTCTCCCAATTCATAGTTTGAACCAAGATTAAATACAGTCTTTATTCTATAATCATTACATCAGTTGCTGCCCATACACAGAACGCATCCTCCTAATAATTCAAGGCACTGTTTTTTTAAATTGAAGAGCTGCGATTCGATTCCATTCTTCCTACTGTTCACACACACCGTGTCTCTAGTTCTGGAGTTCTACATGAGAAAAAATCTTACCTCCTTGGCGGCCAAGTTTAATATCTTTTTCTTTTTTCATCCATAGCTTCCTTATTACAAAAGTAGTCATATATAGAAAAAATAGCCATACATAGTAAATGAGAGCTTTTCTATGTTTTTTTAACAACTAGTCTAGCCTGCTCTAACTAGAAAAAAATGATGCATGCCTTTATTCCTTATCTAGTTCCTAATTTTTAACTTAAAAAACATAGAAACAGCAGGAAAAGGATCCCACTCGCCTATAGATTTTCTTTTTGATTTTTGGAATAAATCAAAATATTTTTTTCCCTTCTGAGTCACATGCTCCTGCATCAATAATCTATGAAAGAGATGATTCATGCCACATTTCTATAAATGGAATTTTATTGCATTCTCTTCATGAACTTGATACATGAATAGTTTCATGAAGATAATGTCTTAAAAGAATAAACACATGCTTCTAACCATTAGAAACAATGAAGATGACATCATAGGAAATTGGTTTAAAGAATGATTAAAATAGACAAATTGAGTGGGTGTAATGGTTAAGAGCATGTGTTTCCTCCTAAGAGGTCACAAGTTCAAAAACAGAGGTGGGTACCATGTATGTTTTTGTATACTTAGTAGGACTCAAATAACATGGTTACCTCATTACCTATATGTTATGGGTCAAATTTAATTTAAAAAAAATAATCACATATCTTATTCTAAAATAGACCATTTTGTTAAATAAAATTTGCTTATATATAAATTTACCCTTCTAATTAGAATACAAATTTAATTTTTTAAAAGTCAGTGCAACCTAAGAAACTCTGTAAAAGCATTCATACTTTAATTTAAAAAAAATAATAATCACACATATTATTTTAAAATAGACCATTTTGTTAAATAAAATTTGCTTATATATTAATTTACGCATCTAATTAGAATATGAATTTAATTTATTAAAAGTCAATGCAACCTAACATATTCCCTTGAGAATCAATATGGGTCACCATTAATTTGAAAAAAGAAATTGCACATCTTATTGTAAAATAAACCATTTTGCTAAATAAAATTTGCTTATATATTAATTTATTAAAAGTCAATGCAACCTATCAAACTCTATAAAAGCATTTAGATAAAGCACATGCTGACACATTCCCTTGAGAATCAACATGGGTCACCTTTAATTTGAAAGAAAAAGGAATTACACATCTTATTGTAAAATAGACAATTTTTCTAAATAAAATTTGCTTATATATTAGTTTACCCAGTAACTAGAATATGAATTTATTATAATTGGCATAATCTTAGATCCCTAGGAAATTGGTGGGGGAGCCACTCGCTACGAATCTAATTTTTTAATTTATTAAAAGTCAATGCAACCTATCAAACTCTAAAAGCATTTAGTTTCCTTGAGAATAACATGGGTCCCCTTTAATTTGAAAAAAAAAAAAGGAATTACACATCTTATTGTAAAATAGACCAATTTTCTAGATAAATTTTTCTTATATATTAATTTACCCATTTAATTAGAATATGAATTTATTAGAATTGGAATAATCTCAAATCCCTAGGAAATTGGTGGGCAAGAGCGAGTGGAAATTGGTGGGCGGGAGTCACTCCATGAATCTAAATTTTTTAAGTTATTAAAGGTCAATGCAACCTAGCAAACACTTTAATAGCATTCAAATAAAGCATATGCTGACATATTCCCTTGAGAATAAATATGGGCCAACTTTAATTTGAAAAAAAATAAAGAAAATAATTAGACATCTTATTGTAAAATATACCATTTTGCTAAATAAACTTTGCTTATATATTAATTTACCCATCTAATTAGAATATGAATTTATCAGGATTGGAATAATCTCAAATCTCTAGGAAATTGGTGGGCTAGATCCACTCATCTAATTTCTTTAATTTGTTAAAAGTTAATGCAATCTAACAAACTCTATAAAAGCATTCATATAAAGCACACGATGACATATTCCCTTGAGAATCAACATGGGTCAACTTTAATTAAAAAAAAAAGAATTACACATCTTATTGTAAAATAGACCATTTTTCTAAATAAAATTTGCTTATCTTTAGTGCCACTTTTTATATTTTCTGGTGCCTGAATATGGCAGAAAAATTTGAGGTGAAATCTTGATTTGTGTTATTTAAACTGGTTTTTTGACCGTATATATGGATTCACCACCCTGAAAAATCCCTAAGACACTTCGATTTTCAGGGATTACCCACCGAACTTGTGATTTTAATAAATTCCACAACGACTTTAGAGAAATTAGCTAGAAATAGCCCACTAAAAAAAACTTCCAAAAAAGTCCCACTAAAGACAACTTGAATATAAATGATTATATTAGAATATGGAAACAAATGTCAAATCCCTAGAATGGTAGGTGGTGCCACTCCAGAATCTAACCTTATTAATTTAATAAAAACCAATGACCTAAAACTCTGTAAAAAAAATAGATAAGCATAAAGATGAACATCACATCTAGGCCATCAATAAACAATAAAAAAAGATTCAAAACATCTCATCCACCTTGAAAAAACGAGCATAGACCGATCTTAAATATGGATCTAAATATGAGTTCGAGAGATCCAATTTCTTCACCATGTATTATTTTTTTTATTATTTTTATGAACAACATTATATTAATAATAATATAAGAATAAATATAATAATATATATAATATAGCTAATACATTAATCATCATTTTTATTTTTGACAACACAAAAAAATTCAATTTAATGTTGATGACTTTGAGTGATGTTACACATCATATTGGTCTATAGAATGAGCCTCTCTACTCAAAACCTTTCACAATTATTATTTTATATATTTATAGCAAATGCTTATTCATTCCTCGTAACTAGATTACTTTGGTTGATTAGATAATTTTGAATAGTTAATGTCAATGCCTCTTTATGTAAATTTAAAATGTTTGAACAATATATTTCGCATTTAAATGCCAAAGATCGATTTAGAGTAAAATCACATCCCATAGAAGGCATAACATCTAAGTTTGGTGTTGAATTCAGAGTAGTTGGGCATTCTTTTGAAGCCTCCATATCAAAAATGAAAGTTAGACCACATTGCCGATGTAATTTCTTAGTTTATAATCCATGTTTAAAATGATTCTCATATTAATTGTTATCTTTTGAGTGATGCACTTTTTTCAAAAAAACAAATGGGTAATATAAAAAATTATGATATTTTTAAAATAAGTTGTGATTAGAAATTGCTCTAGATGTTGCAAAGGAAATGTTGTAAGTCATAAACTCTAGAAGAATCATGACCTATAGATGAATGACATATACAAAATAAATGAATATAAAAATTAGTAAACATAATTCCATTCAAATTTAGAAGATAAAGAGAAATTAGTTACATTATGCCAAATATATAGATTCCATAACCTTTTGAACATAGATTGCCTTGCGATGTTCAAAGATTCTCTTCCAAGTTCCAATCACAAATATTTGATCAAAAAGATGTTTTTCTTTCAATATTGAATTGTCTCAGTTGATCAAAATGTTACAGTCTTTTACTACTTTCTCTAAAGTTGATTAGATTTGCACTTTTAAAATGATTGAAATGTGAAAATTTCAGAAAAAGCTATTACAGAGCTACTTTAATATTCAAGAAATTAGGAGGAAATAGTATTAGAGGCTGCAAACCTGTAGTTCTTCCACTGCCATAAAGATAAAGCACAACCTCAATAGAAATATACATAGTAGGTGTGTTAAAGTCTTGAAACATTATTTGAGTCATCCACTCTCTATTTCCTTGGGATTTAGAGGAGACTTTGTAATTAAAACTAGATGAAGTTAAATGGCCAAGAAACAATGTTTCTGTCAAGTTTATGTTTCTTGAACATTTATTAGAAACACTAACTATTCTACCATTCCAGTGACATGTGGTTTCAAAAGTGTATTAGGAATAAAATGGGAAACATTTGCACACTGACTGAAAAGTAGCTGCTAACATAACTTTCAAATTAACAATAGCAAATTCAACGCTATAGAAGACTATTGAATATTTAAAGAGGGATAATATTCCAAACCTCAAAGCGGAAATAGTCAAGTTGGTATGTCACAACTCTAGGAAACATGTGCATAAGTGCATCCATTCAATTGTGAAATGAACTGAACTCTAAGGCTTGAACTTAGTGGGCACCCAACATTGACTGAATTCTTGCATGTAGTTTCCTCCATCTTTTTCTTTATTTCTTTCTTCATTTAGTCATATGGTACAATTGTACTAGCATGACCTTTATCACCCTCTTTGTCAATCTCTATTGATTTTTTGCAATCCAATGGCCCTTAAAAAATGTTTCTAGGCTCTAGTTGATGCTCTCTAGGGTACATTAACCCCAAGAGTGGTGCATAGTTCCCACCATGAGTAAATACAATCTGAGGTTATCTTTAGATAGAACAAGTTCACTCCAAATTGAAAGTAAAGTTGGAGTTGACCTACAAAGTGAAAAAGACATTAATAGCAGAAAAACTCTGGTAGTTAAAATTCTTTCTACCACTTTGTGTTAGCCCATGGAAGTTATTGAGATGTATGCTTATTGGTTTAATCAATCCCTTACAAACATCCTACCGGCTGGCTTTGAGAGTATGGTAAAAGTTTAAATTTTAGCTTCATAAAGACTTTAGATGTGTCACTGTTAAGTATTTACTCACAACACATGACTGGTCAACTAACTTTAAAGTAGCTACTACCAACAACTCTACCATTTGAATTGAGGAAATCACTTAAAGGTTACTCTTTACAAAAATGTGTATTGCTAAAAAAAATTGCCTATCTCTCCCATGGGACTTGCAAACTTGTAATGAATCGAATCCCTATAATAGATATGGATAGTTCGATAACACTGTCTATGCCAGTAGCTAGATCACTACTTTTGAATGGAAAATGAAAGCCTTCCATGAAAAATGCACTCTATCGGAGAGGATCCTTCCTTTTCATGGGCTAGATTCAACCATTCAGATGAAAGAAACCCCAAAAGATAAACCATCATTAGTTTGCACCTGTTTTAACTTGCTTCATTGAAGCCCAACCATAAAAGATAAATAACATTAACATTAATCAATTCTCCTCCTTCAATGTTAGTTTCTCAATGAACTCACAACTAATAACAACTGAACTTCACAAAAATTTAAATTCGTAATTAATGTAATGTCAATTGACAAAATACTAAATTTTATAACACAAAAATTTAAATTAAAAAGTAAGGTTACAGTCTTTTACCACTTGCTCTTGAGATGTTTGGATTTTCCTTTTTAAAATGATTGAAATGTGAAGATTTCAAAAACGTTTATTACATAGCTACTTTAATATTCAAGGAATTAGAAGGAAATAATATAATTTAGAGGTTGCAAACTAGTAGTTCTTCCAATGGAATAAAGAGAAAGCCCAGGTTCAATAGAAATATACACAGCAGGTGTGTTAAAGCCTTCAAACATGATTCAAGTCACCCTCTCTCTATTTTCCTTAGGATTTAGAGGATACTTTGTAATCAAAACTAGATGAATATAAATGGCCAAGAAACAATGTTTCTGTTTCTTGATCGTTTATTGGAAACACTAACTGTTCTACCATTCCACTGACATTGCGTTTCAGAAATGTATTAGGAATAAAATGGGAAAAGTTTGCACACTGACTGAAAAGTAGTCGCTGACAGAACTTTCAAAATACCAATAGTGGATTCAACTCTATAGTAGACTGTTGAATATTTCAAAAGGGCTCATATTCCAAACCTCAAAGTGGTAGTAGTGAAGTTTGGATGTCACAGCTCCAAGAAACATGTGCACAAGTGCATGCATTCCAAGGTTGATTGAATTCTTTCATGTACTTTCCTCCATCTTGTGCTTTGTTTCTTTCTTTATTTAGTCATATGGTACAGTTGCACTAACATGACCTTTATCACCCTCTTTGTCAATCTCTTTTGAGTTTATGTAACCCAATGGACCTTGAAAAATGTTTCTAGGCTCTAGTTGATCCTCTCTAGGGTACACTAACCCCAACAGTGGTGCATAGGTGTCCCTCATGAGTAAATACAATTTGAGATTGTCTTTAGATAGAACAAGTCACTCCAAATTGAAAGTAAAGCTGGAGTTGGCCTACAACATGCAAAAGAGACTAGTAGCAGAAAAACTCAGGTAATTAAAATGTTTTCTACCACTTTCTGTCAGCCCATGGATGTAATTGAGATGTATGGTAACTGGTTCAATGAATACCTTACAAACATCCAACTTGCATGTTTCAAGAGTATGGTAAAAGTTTAAATTTTAGCTTCATAAAGAATTTGGATTTGTCACAGTGAAGTACTTACTCACAACACAAGACTGGTCAACTAACTTTAAATTAGTTACTACCAACAACTCTACCATTTGAATTGAGCCAATCACTTAAAGGTGACTCTTTACAAAAATGTGTATTGCTAAAAGCAATTTCCAATCTCTCCCATGTGACTTGCAAACTTGTAATGAATCCAATCCCTACAATAGATATGGATAACTGTTATGAAACCATCTCACAAAAAGATAGAAAAGATAGATCAATGCCTTATAAATAAGCCTCTTCGAGGGGGAAACCTCCTTTACATTACATAAATGAACAATGCTTGAATGATACAAATGAAAATACTTCCTTTCTATATATAGGAGTCTAAGGGGTCATAATATAATTAGAACCAACATAATAATAATAATGTAAGGGCACAATAATAACAATAGCGGGCTTTTATGGGGCACAATAATAACAATATGGGGACTACGTGGACACAAAAATATAATAAGGGGGTTGTACTAATAATAATAAGGGGTTACACTAGTAGTATAGGGACCTAACATGCCCCTCTCCTTCGAAAAGTGTTGTCCTCAATGCTTAAGTAGTTCTTGATGCTCCTGTATAAAATTCCTGTCCTCCCATGTGGAATCTTCAACTAGTAAGTTCTTCCACTTGATGAAATACTCTGAAATTGATTGATTTCATAGCTGTTGGGTTCTTGTTTTTTTGACTTCTCCAAGCTCCAATATGATATTTCCTTCCTCGTCAAGTTCTGGCAATATTGTTTGAACTAGGATCTTCTACAACTCTTGAATGAGTGGCCACACTTCTTCGTCCTTCTTCCATTCATACCTTCTTTTTTTTATCCAATCTGGTTGGATAATATAAATGATGCACAACAATGTTTCCACATCCTCATCCTTTCTTGAGAGTGCATCTGCCACAACATTCTTCTTCCATTTTTTGTAGATGATTTCAAAGTCATAACCCAACATCTTTGCAGCCCATTTTTGTTGCTCTTCAGAGGATAATTTTTGTTCTAAAATGTATTTAATACTA
>APFE031449931.1:0-30340 GCA_000404065.3 Pinus taeda | reverse complement strand
TATTTTTCTCAATCAACTATTATTGCATTTTGATTCCAAAAGTTTATATGTTTTGCAATGATCAATTTATAAGCACATTAAATGGTTAACAACCACTATGGGCCCTTACAAAGGAATTCTCAATGTTTTCAAGTATTTTGATGCAACAAAAATAAAATAAAAAGTATTGTCACACAAGAACTAATACTCATAAAAATTTTGTTGTCACACAAGAAGCAACCATAAAAAAATATGTGGCAATCAATTTTTTTTCAAAGTACACTTTGCAAAGAGAATAAAGTTATCAAATGATATGATTATGCAAAGTCAAAAGAGAATCAATACAAAACCAAAGTTCATATAGAAGCAAAAATATCAACTTATGATTAAGGGAATTAGTGCAAATTTGCATGATGACATGCAACACATTCAATTGGGGGAAATGTTGGGCCTCCAAAATGTCATCCTCTTTTACCCTCATTTCCATCATTTTACATATTCCATAACTCTTTGCCATATTTTGTAGCTCTATAACCCTACATTAATAATCATTTTCATGATCATATGGTTTTATCATTATTAATTTCCAAGTCATTTATTTTTAAGTATTTTAAGAGAATTTATGATTAAATATTAGAAAATTAACATGTTTTCATATATATCTAAAAGTGGTACAAGTTTTATGATATTGTAGACCTATTTGAAAATTATAAAAGGGTCATATTTCGATGCTCAACCATAAATTCGAATTTCAATTCGAAATCATGAAGATTTGTGGAATAATTGTAGAAGATTTGGATCATTGATTAAGCACATTCAAAGGAGAAGAATCATGGATGTTTTGATATGTGTCTCCTATCAAAATTTTGAGAGGATTTGTATCTCGTATTTTTAGGTGATTGGTTGTAACCACAAGAGATAAATGAATATTTAGGAGAGATTTGGGGATCTATATTTATTGATTGGTTATCTTAAATTTTTGTATAAATAGGAGTGCATCCTTCATACAAAGGGGTTCCAAATTTTAGAGTTCCATACAAGACGTAATTTGTAAAGTGAGGATAGATAAGAAGAGAGTTGAATTGTTGCAATATCTTTGGAGCTTTTCTCCCACTTCATTTTATGGAATACATATTGCTTCTTTGATTTCCAAGCTTCGATAGTCATTCGATGTGCTTGTTGAAGAGTGGAGGGCCCCCATCAACCACAATTTGCACAACTTTTTCATTTTTTGTCCATACTGGTAACATTGTGTAATTATGTTATTTCATTTATTTTCGTTTTAAGCAAGTATAATTTTCAATTCAACAAGTGTGATTTTCATTTTAAGCAAGTGTGATTTTCAATGCAGGAAGTGTGATTTTCATTTTAAGCAAGTTTGGTTTCATTTCAAAAAAATGTGGTTTCATTTATGCAAGTTTAGTTTAGTGTAGTTTCATTTATTTTATTCTGATTCATGTTGTTTTGTTAAGATTGATTCAATTTGTTTATGTTTGGATTGGATTGGATTGGATTGGATTGATTTAATTTTCTTTGTAATTAGTTTCAAGTTTCTTGCATTAGATTAATTTATTCTAAGAAATAATCATGTAGTACATATAGTACACGTATACCTCATTAGTTCACGAACCCCGGGTCGACAATTTAATGATAGGGATTTAACTCACAATTAAATTACCCAACAAGTATGATCCCGACATGGTTGTTTCAGTGCAATGCAAGAAAGAAGGCTTCAATTGGTCATATGTGCACAACAAACATTGCCATGAGAACAAAGTAAGGGATTGGGATATTTCTGCGACGGAACTCAGGCCAAGAAAGCAACAAGAAAAGAAAGATGAGTAGGTTGAGCAGTCACAAGAAAACATAAGCCTACAAGCTAGAACAACCTTGTTCAAAAGGAATAAAGAACAACAAAAGACAGGGGGAAAAGAGAAAAAACATAAAGGAGATGAACCAGAAAACCCTTCAGATGAACAAGAAGAAGATGAAGATAATGAAACCCTGGAAGAAAGAAATGTAACCCTGGCCAGGAAGAAGAAAGAACTAAGAAGGAAAAGGGGAGAAAATTTGAAGTAGTCAAAATAGGAGATCAGTAGCCTAAGGATCTTCAACAAAAGTAGCATGAAGAGGAAAGGAAGAAATAGAAGGAGAGAAAATGGTTAAATAAAGAAGAAGAAGAATCTTGAAAGATACAATAGGAAGAACAGAAGAAGAAGCAAGACGAAGAAGAAATCAGGAAAAGGTGAGAAGGAGCGAGAGAGGAAACAAAGTGAGGGATAAGAACTCAAGAAAAAATGAGAAAATGAAGAGAGAGAGAGAAGAAAAGAATTCAAGAAGAATAAAAGAGGAAAGTTGAGGAAGATAAAAGAAAGGAGGAAGAGAAGATGAAGAAGCAACAAGAGATCAACAAGAAAGATGACCTCGATCTCCAACAATAACATCAAAACCAAGAGTCTAATATGAAGGTTGATCTTCCTCCATTAGATGTTCCTCCATCCACCCCCATTACTGGTAGGCACATACCACTCAAAGAATTGGGCACTCCAGAAGAAGCATAGAAATAAACATTGGACCTCACTAGACTTACTTTTGACTAGTTGAATTGTAAGATTATGCAAGGAAGGAGGAAATATTATTTCAGGAACCCTGCGGAACCATTGTTTGTGACCACTGAAAAGGAGATCATCCTAACACCACTATTAATCCTGAGATGATTTATTCATCTGGAAATACCTTTGTGAATGTGATCAAGTTAAATGTGGGAAGGATGAGTTTAAAGCAAATTGCAGAGCTATAGGGCAAGCTCTATGCTTCTAAGTAAAGAGCTGCCAAAGCAGAAGAAGATAGCAAGAAGCTAAAGGAGGAGAATAATTCTCTACCCCTAGCCCACTCAAGATCAAAGGAGTTACAAACATCCATCAAAGAAGAGGTAGAGACTCTAGAGGAAGTCATGGTTGTAGACTATGAGGAAATGTTAAAGTTGCATTAGATTGTATCACCTTTCCCAACCATACAACATGATACTAAGGAGAAGATAACCATGATAAAATAGGATATCATGACTATTAACAACAGACATGAGTAGACTAATGAATATCCAGGGGCATCAACAACTCTCCCCACAAAATATTGGATAACCACCTAAATGACAAGGTTCATATTCACATCAAGGTCCAATCACGAGATAATATTGCAAGGCATGTGTATAGGGTTTTGGCTTCATACAAGCATTTATTGAGTGGGTTGGAATCTGAAATTGAAGTACATATAGTCCAGGATTCCATTGGGGAATTTGGAGAAATGAGAAATTGGGAAGAAGTCTTACATGAAATCTAGGCATTCCTTAATCCTTTCAGACAGGCTTCCACTACAGAGAACTTACATGTGACAAAGGAGACCATTACTCAATATGTGATAGAATGAGTGAGGATATATACCAAGATGGTAACTTTTTCAAATCATCTCAAGGTCAATAAGAGCACTCTAATCTCGGATGCCCTTGAGTGCCTTCATAGACACGATGTAGAGCAGCAAAAGGTGGTCATAGTGGTTGCTAAGTACAAGATCTGGCACACATACCTTGTGGAGAAATTGCATGTGGATGTTCCTGAATTATCTATTACTGAATTATTAGAATAGGACCATTTTTTTATGCATACAAAGGTATAATAGAGTAGATTCTAGTAGGAATATGAAAGGTCATGAGGTAGTTCAAGAGTCATAGGCAAACCAAAAGTCACCCTATTTTCTATAAATATACCCGCATGACACATTGTAATAGTCTTTTAGCTTTGAAATCATTTTGTGCATATTGTTTGGAGAACTAAGGATCTTCCAATGAATGTAAGAAGTATTTGTCTATTTGCACTTATGTATTTGATGGAGATCTTGTATAATGGTTCCATGTATATTTTCAGCTTAATGGATTAAAAGTTTTAATGAGCTTTAATGTTTTGTCTCTTCATGTATCTTCATGCTTGTGGGATTTATCTTGCAACAAATGGATGCTATATGAAATGCTTACCTTATGCTTATGTTAGTAAATTGTTTGATTGATATTGGAATTATATCATTGTGGAATGTGTGCTCGTTTATGGTTTCAATGTTTAATAATCATGCACTGATTCATGGTTGCTAAATTTATCTCTTATGTATGCATGGGTCTTATTTGAAGTCTTGCTAACAATTCTTTTCTCAAGGTTCAGGCTTTGAAGTTATGTTGTTTCTATTCATGGTATCTATTCTATTGGATGTTCATCAGTTATTTAATTGCATTTATTGGAGTTCCATTTGTTCTTGGTTAAGTGACACTCTCTTTGTCCGAGGCAAACCTTAACCAAAGAGATGGAAGTTGGGCCTACATACCAAATGAAACTCCAAAAACAAATGGTGTAGAGTCTGATTGGGATTATGTGGTGGGGAGATCCCCTTGATGTTGGCAGTACATTCCATCCCTTCAATACATCTTGGCACTAGAATGAGGGCCTAAATATGGTTGGCACTAACACCCATGCTCACCCTGAAACCTCCCAATAAGCTAGTAACCAACCTCATCTTTATTCCCCCAAAATAGCTCTTCATCCCGATTTTGGTCTCCCTTTCAGTGACCTCCACTTAGGAGACTCTCAACCTCCTCCACTCAAGGATTCTCTAGTTGAAGAGGAAGCTCCTCTCTATGAATTCATGTTCGAGCAGATTAGGGATTAATGCCATATTACCCGATAATTTGCTAAAGCTACTAAGTGTATTACTACTACATGCTCCCTATCTAACTTGTGCACTTCTAAACCTAACCTTCCTGTAAAGGTGTCTTGGTAAACTCAATACTGTGTCTGATCAGTATGATTTTAGATGATTATGTGGATGTTGTTGAAAGACTTTCAATTAAAGGATTGGAGACCCCCCTCGGTATCTGAAAGACAGGGGCCTAGAAACACAGTTACATGAGATGACAACCAACCAAGATAGGAGAATACATGAGGTGATAACCAACCATGGAAAGAGAATGTAAGAGGTGAAAACCAATTGCCGCAAGGAGACATCAAGGAGGTTCAAAGATCGAGGGGTGAAGAGAACATTAGGAATTAAGTCAATTTTCAAAACGTCGATGCCCCTCACAATGAGAGGAACTTTAGATTCTCGAGGAACTAGGGAAACCATGGAAACATCAGGAAATTTAGGGATCTAAGACATCTAAGGGTCCCTAGGGAAAATGGCAAAGAACCGCCTCACACTAGTGAAGGATCCAGGTCTAGCACTGAAAGTGATACGGAAGGAAATGCTAACCGAATAGTATTTCCACCACCTAGAGCTAATCATTGACAAAATTTATCGTGCATGGCCCAATATCCTTTGGATATCCAAGGTACACTTCATGACATGCCTTGGCACCTTGAGAAACATCTTCCAAAATTTGACCCTAAGAAAGGAACCACAATTGAAGACCATATCATCAATTTTTACCTCGCTTTGCAAATGATGAAGGTGCAACATGATGATGTCACCTATAGGATTTTCCCTCACACCCTTGATAATAAAGAATCCACATGGTATCTCTCTTTTCCAGTGGCTTCCATGTGGAATTGGGATGAGTTATGAAAGACCTTCCTTGAGAATTTTGCTAAAGATAAGACACCATCTAAGCTTCTTACTTAACTAAGTACGTTGAAGTGCTAGAAGAAATAAAAGGCTAAATATTTAAATCAATGGTTCACCACCATATTAAACACGTTCCCAGTGGATGTGGCACTTGATGATTCGATTACCATCAATTATTATAACAAGGCCCTACCACGTGATATTGCTATGTTTGTGAAGCGAGAATCAAAGGCTACTCTAGTTGAAAACTTTGCAGAATATTTCACGGTAGAAAAGGATCTCCTTTCCATAGGAGCACTTGAGCATGACACTCAAGAAGAGTTTAAGTCAACTGGTAAGAAAACCCAAGCCTAAACTAGTAAGTATGGTGACAAGGATAAGGATTATTTTGATTTTGATGGTCTTTCCAAATCTCTGAAGCAATTAACCAATGAAGTTTCTAAATAGAAAAAAAAAACCAGTGAGAGCTTATTAGGCAGTAAGTCTTCTAAGCCTTTCTTTAGAAGGAATAAAAATCTGCCTACAAAGTCAGCTCAAAGATCCAATACAAATTTCAACATAGAGAAACTTGATATGGAGAATTACTGCACCATTCACCAAGCCGCTCATTCAGAAAATACGTGTCTGTAATGGATACATAATATGAATGTTGTGGTTACCAAGGTGCTTCAATATTACACGATTGGTGATGAGGATGAGGAACCTAAGGATGTTGAAGAAAAAACCGCTCCCCTCGATGATAATTTTGGGTTTTTTGTATGAGCTTTTGAGGCTATTCGAGAAGGTGAAGCTCAATCTATCCAAAAAACCCTCGTAGGAGACACCTCTCCCCCTATGTCACTGAAAATGTATAACCTAAGGAGTAAGGGGCTAGTAGAAGATCTCACACCAGAGGAAAATAAGAAGGCATTGTCAAGAAGAATCTTACCCCCAAATAATTCTGCCTAGCCTTCAGCCTCTGCTCCCAAAATTCCTTCCAAACAAACTTCGAAAGGTACTTTGGTAAGCGGTAAAGGAAACTCCCAAACTCTTGAAACCCTAGCTAAATCCACAAAATCTCCTTCTACTTCTGAAACATCCAGAGAAGAAACCATGTCTTCAGATATGGGGTACAATATCATGGAAGATATGAAGAAGATGTGGGCCAACAATTCGCTTTATGAACTTGATAAGATTGCTAGCCAGTATGAGTTATTTGTTAAAGCATTTCTTGCCTCATCTTCTACTAGTAGGTATACCTCATCCTCGAAGACTATCTCATCTGGTCAATCCAAAACTTCGATTAATCTGCAATCCATTCATAATGTTGCAAATGCAAATTCAAGAGGCTCAACTCCCCTATTTTTTTTTTACATTATAAATATTTAACTACAATGTGCACAATTGTATTGTCGATTCAGGTGCATCGACCAATGTCATGCCTTTATTGGTTTACAGGAAACTAAACATTCAACTTGAAAAGAGAGATGCTAAAATCATTCGAGTGGATAGGTCTCAAGTCCTTGCAGTGGGAGAATTGAACAATGTGATAACTAGATTGTCTTCTGATCATAGAGTGCATCAATGCATTGACATAGTGGTCCTTGGCATATTAGAATCATATGGGTTGTTGCTTAGTAGAGACCATTCAAGCAAGTTGCAGGGGTACTTTGCAACTGATTGGTCTCATATTTGGCTTCCCTACAAAGGTAAGAATAACCAAATAAAAGTCAACAACGAACCCTATATTAAGCATGTGGTCTCTCACCTGTAAGCTCCAAAATAACCAATTAGTTTCACTCAGGAAGAGTTGGGAATGTGTTTTTTTAGAGATGAGCATTGGGTGTTATGAAGTTATGTCATCGCCTATCCCACCTGACATGCAGATGGAACTCCTTTCTTTCCCTCCAGTTGATGCTAATGAATCTTGTACAATAGATGTAAATACTTTTATTGTAGATGTAAGTAGTAATGAAATTTGGACTTTATATAATGACGGGTCCAAGACTCATAATGGGGTCGGTGCTGGTTGTATTCTGATGGACCCCCAAAAAACAAATTTTTAATTTCTTGTAGGTTAGAATTTCAGTGCACTAACAACACTGCAGAGTATGAGGTGTTGATCATTGGACTTAAAAAGGCTATTGATCTCAACGTTGAATGTTTGAAGGTGATTGGTGATTCTAAAATTATCACAAGGCAGGTACGAAATACTATTCATTGTCTATCTCCACATTTGAAAAAGTATCAATAAAAGGTATGGCACCTGATTTCTTCTTTTAAGGATTTTGGCATTAAATCTGTCTCTGGAATTAATAATGACGTTGTTCATACTCTAGCTAACGCTACATCTAGGTTTACACCTTTCAGAGATGGTTTTTCTATTGAGATCTTTATAAACCTACTATTCTAGATAATATAACTAATCTCTATGTTTTCAATGATGATCAACATATACTCAATTTTATGGTTAACATATATGTGTTAAAAGATGCAGAAATAGATGAATAAAAGCATGATAAAACCTTACAATAAGAGGTTGATGAACGCAAGGGAAACCCCATGCCCAAAGGTGCTATTATGGTGGAGAAATTATTTGATCTACAGAACCATTTTTGGGGCCCCCCAAATATTAAGACCCAAAGTTCCACGTTGTCGCATGAGAAAATCAATCTTGGGACAAAATTTGACCCTAAGTTCATCAATTTTGGTGTTGTTTGTTCGTCAGATGAAAGGCAATTATTTATTAGCCTGTTCAAGAAATATCGAGATGTGTTTGTCTAGACATATGATGAGTTGAAGAGTACGATACTCGGATCATCCAACATGTTATACCTATAAAGGATGGGGTCAATTTTTTTCAACAAAAGATAACGAAAATACACCCCACATTGGAACCTCTTATTCAGAAAGATTTGAAGAAGTTGTTGGATGCACACATTATTTTTAAATTCAGACACTCCACTTGTGTCTTGAATCTGGTTCATGTAAGGAAGAAATCTAGCGAGATTTAGTTATGCGTCGATTTCCTGAATCTGAATCGGGCTTTAGATAAAGATAACTATATTTTCCCCTCTATGGAGAAAATTCTTCAAACCGTATCCAGATCTGAAATGTTCTCCTTTCTCAATGGCTTCTTTGAGTACAACTAGGTTCTAGTAGTTGAACCAGATCATTTGAAGACAACTTTCAAAACTAAATGGGAAACATTCACCTTTCGACACATGCCCTTTGGCCTTATTAATGTTGGAGATACCTTCCAAAGGGAAATGGACATTGATTTTAGAGGGATTATTGTTCAAAGCATAGGAGTATATTTGGATGATGTCACGGTGTTTTTGAAGAGGAGATCAGATCACCTTCACCATCTAAAACAAATTTTTGAGCATCGCAGAAAGTACGAGATATCCCTAAATCCAAAAAAAAGTGCTTTCGCAATATCTGAAGGCAACCTTCTTGGGCATATTATAACCAAAATTAGTAGCATTGTTGATCCCAAATTTATGAAAGCTATTACGCAAATCCCACTTCTAAGTAATAAGAAGGTTATGCAATCTTTCTTGCGAAAAATCAACTTCCTTCACAAGTTTATTTCTGATTTTTCTCAGATAGTTAAACCCTTACAAAATATGATAAAGAAGGACATGGGGTTAAAATGGAACCAAGAAGAAAAGAAATCGTTTGACCATATCAAGAAGGCCATTGTTGAACTCCTCTTTATAGCCCAGACTTCAGCAAATACTTCATTTACTATACCTTCACTTCAGATTCGTCTCTAGTAGTTGTGCTGATGCAAAAGGATATTAATGGTGATGAACGGAACATATCCTTCATGAGTGTTGGTCTGCAAGGTTCAGAACTCAATTACCCAAACATGGAAAAATAGGGATACATAGTCTATAAAGTTGTTAAACACTTCTAGCCATACATCCTAAGGAACCATGTGATAGTGCCCATCCTCATCTGGTTGTTATGTCATTGTTCATCCAATAGGAGTTGGGTGAATGAAGAGCTAACTTGATGACCTGGCTCTAGGAATACGACTTGGATTTCAAGCCTTCTCACGCAGTCAAAGGACACAGGTTATGTCAATTAGCCGCCAAAGTTGTTGACCAACGAAACGAAGAATTAGAAGGATGGGATCATAATATCAAAATGTACGAAAGTGACCTCACATTAGCACACGATTACTATCTTTGTATGTTGATCTAAACCAGTACTTAGGATAAGGGAATTTACCTCCTACCTTTTCCGCAAAATAGAAAAGAGTTGTAAGGCTCAAAGCTGCATCTTATTGGTTGGTGCGATGAAATATATTTCGTAAGCTACATGATGGACCAACGAGTGGCCATTATGTCGATGACACGACAGTGCATACAATTATGAGAGTTGGTTTCTATTGGCTATCCCTGTTCAAGGATTCCCATGCATATGCACGAAAGTGCTCAATCTATCAAATATACATTGGCAAATAATCATGGTCAGTCGTGCCTCTCCAATCTATAGCAGTGGAAGAACCTTTTCAGCAATGGGGGTTGGATGTCATTAGAGAGATCATAACACATTCATCAAAACAACACAGGTACATTCTCACAGCCACAGAATAATCCACAAGGTGGGTGGAAATTGTTCCTTTACATCAAATCAACGATCAGGAGGTAATATCTTTTATTATTAGCACATCGTAACCAGGTTCGGTGTTCCAACCTCCCTCCTTTTTTATAATGATACTTATTTCTCATCTTTTAAGTTATATTATTTTTCTTTGGAAACTGGTATTGTTTTGAAACATTCAGTTAATTACTATCCTAAGGAAATGACTTAGTAGAGTCCTCCAACAAAAACTTAATCTTCATTACCAAGAAAACCTTGTTGTCACGCTAAAGAAACTGGCACAACACCTTAACCAACACCCTCTAGGCTGACCACATCATCTATAAAACATCTCATGGGACCTCCCCTTATTTCCTATTGTATGGGAAATGATTCATCTTGCCTCCAAACATGTACTTACTCGCCCTCCAATTATCGCAAGATTCTCGGGGCACACCCTGTCCTACCATGAAAAATCGAATTGACACTTTACTCAAACTGGAGGAAGAGAGACAAAAGGCCAATGATAAGTTTTCCATACACGAGAGTTGAATCAAGAGATGGTTTGATAAGAAATATATAGACAAAAATGAATTTAACATAGGCTACCTAGTCCTCAAGTGGGACAAAGCCCATGAGGACAAAGGCAAGCACACAAAATTCCAAGCCTTACGGATTGGACCGTTTCAAGTTAAAGAGAAAATTGGCCAACACACTTACCAATTACAAACCTTGGAGGGAAGGGTTGATCCCCTTCCCATGAATGGCCACAACCTTAAGTTCTACTTCACCTAGCATCTCTCGTAGCTACTTTCCTACCCCTGTAACATAGTTTTTCTTCCCTTGTTATTTTTTCACTTAACTCCTAGTCATGTTCTTACATTTATTTATTTTTAACCTTGCATCTAATTATGTTTACCTTTATGTATTTTGGTCATGATAACTCAATTCACGAATAAAGGTCCTACCCTTAATAAAGAATTCATGAACATCACCCAAGTCAAATTCCCTAGATTTGTGCTAACTCCGATGCCAATCGTTGAACTGTAGTCTTGTCCATGCCCGCACTTGACTACCTCTAAAGTCACAATCAAGGTGAGGTGTGGAGACCTACTTTGGTGAGGAACTCTGATTATCCATGCCACCTTGGTTGTATAGTTTGGAAAATCGGTTCGCATTCGCTGACTCGAAAAGGGGAAAGGAAAACTTTAATGAGTAACACATATTTCGGGAAAACAATAAAGTCTCTTAAAAGCCAAAAATAACCTCTTTTGTGCGTAAAATAAGTCAGGCTCCTTCATTCTCTCTCTCAAATAAATGCCTAATAAATCATTTCTAATAAGCACAAGAAATATATATATATATATATATAGAGAGAGAGAGAGAGAGAGAGGGAGAGAGATATAGTTAAACAAAGGGTAAATGATTGAGAAAGGATTCCTGTGCAGACAGGTGAAGCAATGACTATACTAGGGTATTTTCTAGGCAGAGACCTATAATTGCAATACCAAAAACCTTTACGGCTCATATATCATCATCTAAAACCCTGTTTCGAGTCATTAGGAACATTGTTGGTTTGTGTGATTGATAGGCCAAGTTGAAGTAGTGAGGAACTTCTGATAAATATTAAGGGTAACATGGTGACGTCAGTGGGACCTATGAGTTAAGGAAAACACACACACAAGGATAGAATGCATCCCAAATCAAGGGAAGGTAGAGACATGGAGGCTCTACCAGTGAATTGCCAATTGTTGTGTTGTTGCAACAGCCCCAAAAATTTTGACCCTTCTAAAATTTTGGAGCTCCCTGACTAAACTTTTTTACTCCATCTACACCTTAAATTGGATTTCGTGTCTTAATAGTAGGACAAGTTCCCTTGAGCCCCTCATAAAATTCTAAGTTTGCGAGCTCTGTAGTTTATCTCTCCACAAAGTTGCAAGTCACAAAATATGGACTTTTATTAAGGTAAAAAATAACAACCTGCGACCCCCTTTTTTCCAAAGTACATTTTGATCAGTTGAAGTCACTAGGTAGCACCTTAGTTACGTACTTGGCCTCAAACTTTGAGACCACTCTTATCTTGCGACTCTGTGACCTCAAGCCTTGAGGTTTCCAGGTCACATCATAGTCTCAGACCTGGCCTCCACCTTTGCAACCCCTTCTTCCTTGCGACTCTGTGACTTCCGACCTTGAGGTCACATAGTTACTAGGTCATAGGACACATGAATGTTGACTTTGTGACCCGGACTAAACCACGACCTAGTAACCTCTCCAAATCCCTCACATGCGACCAATTTCTATATAAACTGGCCATGTTTTCACTCATTTGTTCAACTAATTAGAGCGCTTGAATGACTAAGAGACTAGTCGATTATGCAAGGCACGTGACTCCTCTCTAGTTAGGTGTATCATCCTCTTCCTTATAATCATTTATCTTGCCATTTTTCATTCTCTAATCTCCAACCCTATACATTCCCTCCTGGTAGGAATTTATTTGCCCCTTTAGGCCATTTTCAAACTTATTTCACCCAAAACCCTCCAGACTTGTTATCTTTCCATTTTAGCACCCCATTTCCTAGGAATTAAGCCTACCCTAAAGCCCATATCCCCTGCCCTTAGCCATTTAATATTCCTAGGTTCCCTTGAGGTTGAATTTTTTACTTCGAGCCTTAGAATTTATTCCCAACCTCCAAGAGAAGTAGGTTTCCCCACAAAAAGAACTATATGTCAAAACCTGTGACCTCACGACCTACCAAAACCTGCGAACTCTCCAAATCCCATGACCTCGTGACCTATCCATCTCTGCAACCATTCGATCCCACAAGTCTGCTACCTAGCAACCTTTGGTTGACAAGTCATTGGTTTGATTGTTTTAGCCTTTGCGACCTCCTATATATTAGAACCCATTGACCCTCTTCTAAAATGAACCTACGCCTAAGAATGATCATCTTATTCCTCGTGTTTTGAAGCTCGGTTTACAATATTTCTTTTGATTAATATTATTTATTTCATCACTCTCATCTTGGACTGCTTGTTTGAAATTTCAGGTGACTTCGATCTCGACTATATATCAATATCATCTTTCTTTGGAGAGATGACACCTCCAGCGGTTAAGTCCTCTTGTAAGAACACTGAGATTCATGTCCAAGAAGTCTTAGAAGGGACACTACCACCAATCTACCCGAACACAGCATGTAACATCAATAAGACCACCAAACTCTCATGGTTTGATATATATATTATGAGTTCTTCAAGAAAAACATTCAATAATACCAAGAGGATTTCAAGGTATACATTAATATCTAGAGGTCCTGGCTTGACAAAGTGGATATTGCAGAATACCAATACATCACGATGTGTAATAAGGAACCACACAGGCAAAGCCTTTGTTGTTATTTCTTCTGCAAACATTGTTTCTTGTTACAGGTTACAGGAGAAGGAGGAGACGTTCAATACTAGGTGGATATCAGAGTTCCCAGTGGCAACTAAGGACATCCTAAAATCGTGGTGGCAAGAACCCTCTAAGCTTTGGGTAAAGGTCGATCAAGTTTATCGAACAAAGGGTTTGAGGAAGGTACACCAACTCATGGCTACGATGATGAACTGGTTGTCTGGCAGACCGAATATTGATACCTTTCTCAGGACTTAGGTACCTATTATGTACACTATTTATACTAGTAGCAATATCTTTAACTAGGCGAGCATTCTTGCTTCATCACTGAATACCAACATACATGTAGTAAATAATCTAGAGAAGGACCAACCATCAAAATCCTATATTGCATTATACCGTTTAGATGCAGTATGTGCAAGGTGCCATTTTGATGGATGGAGCTACAATTGGACCCCAGAGGTTTCGAATGTCATGCATCTATATTACAAGATATTTTGGGACCCCGACTATAAAGGTATGCATGAAACTACCTCTAAATCATTCATCACTCCTTTCTACCAATTACTCTTTGGGGAAGAGAACCGTTCTATGTCCAAGAGAGATAAAGAGACAATCAATAGAGTGGCATACTAGTTTCCTATCCAAGAGGGAACTTTCATTAGAGTTTTCGACTCATACAAGTCACCTCATGCTCTCCCTAGGTTTGTGGTAGATAAGTTGTTGTTGCAGGAATTTTGTTAACAAATGAACACAAGTTTCTCTAAAACACTACACAAAGGCAAGAAAAAGCCTTGGCCCACCTTCCCTTTAAATATTGGCACCTAGACCATTGATAGTTTTAAGGAATCTGAAATAGAATCCGAAGAGATGAAGGGATTCTACTTTGTGAACCTGAGTCACTGCAAGTATGATCCCAAGATGATTGTGGCACATCAATGCAAGAAATTAGGCTTCAATAGGCCATATGCACATAGAAAACATTTCCATGAGGACAAAGAAAGGAATTGGTATAATGCTTCCAGGGAACTAGGGCCAAGCAAGCAACAGGAAAAGGAAGATGATTAGGTTAAGTAGTCACAAGAAAACATAAGCCTACAAGCTAGAACAACCCAGCTCAAAAGGAAGAAAGAGAAATAAAAGACAGGGGGAAAACAAAAAATCATAAGGGTGATGAATCGAAGTCCCTTCAGATGAGAAAGAAGAAGATGAAGATAATGAAACCAGGGAAGAAAGAGACGTGGCCCTGTCCAGGAGGAAGCAAAATTTGAGGAGGAAAAGGAAGAAGAGCTGAAGCAATCACAAAAATCAGGAGATTAGTAGCCTAAGGATCTCTAGCAACAAAAACAACAAGAGGAAAGGAAGAAAAAGCAGGAGGAGGAAGAAAAATTAAAGAAAGAAGAAGAAGAAGCATGAAAGGTATGGGAGGCAGAACATAAGAAGAAGCAAGAGGAAGAAGATCAAGAAAAGGAAAGAATATGAGGAGTGAGAAAGGAAACAAAGGGCGGAAGCCTAAAGCTCAAGAAAAAATAAGAAAATGAATAGAGATAGAAGAAAAGGATCTAAGAAGAACAAAAGAGGAAAGTTGAAGAAGATAAAAGAAAGCAGGAGGAAGAGAAGCTAAAGAAGCAACAAGAAGAGATCAACAAGAAAGCTTAGCTCACTCTCCAACAACAGCAACAAAACCAAGAGTCTGATATGCAGGTTGATCTTCCTCCATCCACCCCCATTACCAGTGGACACCTACCACTCAAAGAATTGGGCATTTCAGATGAGGCAGAGGAAGCGGTATGAAACCTCACTAGACTTACTTTTGACCAGGTCAATTATAAGATTATGCAAGAAAGGAGGAAATATTTCACTAAGAACCCTGTGAAACCAGTGTCCATGACCACATAAAAGGATATTCTCTTGGATACCAATGTGAATCCGAAGATGATCGCTTCATCTGGAACAATCTTCATGACTGCGGTCGAGTTAAATGTGGAAAGGATGAGTAAGAAGATTGCAGAGCTCTAGGGCAAGATCTATGCTTCTAAGAAAAGAGATCCCAAAGCAAAAAAAGATAGGAGGAGGCTAGAGGAGGAGAATAAATCTTTATGCCTAACCCACTAAAGCACGAAGGAGTTACAAGCATCCATCAAAGAAGAGGTAGAGACTCTCTAGGAAGCCATGGTTTTAATCTATGAGAAAATGTTAAAGTTGCATCAGACTGTATCGCCTTTCCCAACCATATAATTTAATACTAAGGAGAAGACAACCCTGTTAAAACATGCTACCACATCTATTAACAACATACATGGGTGGAACAACAAATATATAGGGGCACCATCAACTCTCCCCACAAAATATTGGATAACCACACAAAATGACAAGGTTCAAATTCACATCGGGGTCCAATCATGAGATACGGATGCAAGGGATGTGAACAGGGTTATGGATTCATACATGAATTTACTAAGTGGGTTGGAATCTATAATTCAATTACATAGAATCCCTTCAATCGGGGCAGTCAGAGAAATGAGAAAGCAAGAAGAAGTCCTAAATGAAATTCAGGCATTCCTCGATCCTTTTAGATAGTCTTCCACTACGGAGAACTTACAGGTGACGAAGAAGACCATTAATCAGTATGTGATAGAACTAGTGAGGATATATACCAAGCTGGTAACTTTTTCAAATCATGTCAAGGTCAAGAATAGCACTCTAATACTGTATTCCCTTGAGTGCCTTCACAGACACGATGAAGAGCAGCAAAAGGTGATCGCAATGGCTGTTGAGTACAAGCTTTGGTGTACATACCTTGCGGAGAAATTGCATGTGGATGTTCCTAAATGATATATTACTAAATTATTAGAATATGACCATTTTTTTTATGCATAGCAATATAGAATAAAGTAGAGTCTAGTAGGAATATGAAAGGTCATGAGGTAGTTCAAGAGTCACGGGCAAACCAAAAGTCACCATCTTTTCTATAAATATACCCGCATGAAACATTGTAATAGACTTTTAGACTTGAACTCATTTTGTGCATATTGTTTGGAGAAATAAGGATCTTCCAGTGAATGCAAGAATTAATTCTCTATTTCCACTTATGTATTTGATGAGGATCTCGTATAACGGTGCCATGTATATTTTCAACTTAATGAATTAAAATTTCCTATGAGATTTAGTGTACTGTCTCTTCATGTATCTTCATGTGTGTGGGATTTTTCTTGCAACAAATGGATGGTATATGACATGCTTACCTTATGCTTGTGTTGGTAAAAAAAATTATTGATATTGGCAGTATATCATGTTGGGTTGTGTGCTTGTCTATGGTTTCAATTTTTAACAATTGTAAATTAATTCACGGTTGCTAAATTTATCTCTGATATATGTGTGGGTCTTATTTGAACTCTTGCTAACAATTCTTTTCTTAAGTTTCATGCTTTGAATTTATGTTGTTGCTATACATGGTATCTATTATATTAGATGTTTGTGAGTTATTTACTTGCATTTGTTGAAGCTCCATTCATTGTCACTTAAGCAACACTCTCTTTGTCTGAGGCAAAACTTAACAACCGAGATGGAAACTGGGCCTACATACCAGATGGGACTCCTAAACCAAACAATGTAGAGTCTGAATGGGATTTTTCACCGGGGAGATCCCCGTGCTATTGGTTTTACATTCCAGCCCATCAACAGGTTTTTAGTGGAGAAATAAATAGCCTTACCTACTAAAAATTGGTAGCTTAAGAAAAAGTGGGCTTCAAAACGTCTTGTATATGTACGTATAATGGAAATTTTTGTTGTATCTTTGTTACAAGCACTTATTCCTCTTGCAGAACAAATAACACAATGTGAAAACCTCAAGGATGCTAAAGGAGAAACCCAATTTGAATTACGTGAAAATTTATGGTTTTGTCAATGTTTTTTGAAGAAGTCAAAGATCTGGGAATTCCATTGTCTCCATCTACATTATTATGCCTTAGAGAACTATATGTTATTTCACAAAAGACAATATAAGTTGTGTTTGGTTAGTTATGCAAACTGAAGAAATTTCAAATAAATTCTATGTTCTAACAGTACATGACATTGTTGATGCATTGGATGTACTTTTCTTGATATTGTTGGATGTCTCAAACGAGGTTAAGGAGCAAATTGAGTTGGTTAATAGTCGAGCCATAAGAGCTAAGATTTTCATCAATATCTCGGAAGAACAACTTCACAAGGATGTGCTTGTGTTCTTGATGAAGGAGGTGACCCCAAAGGAATCTCAACTAAGAAGGATATTTTCTGAATTTCACCTAAAAAATGCAACGGATTGTTGAAGAGAGATAGAGTTGTTGGAGGAAGAGATGAAAAATCAAAATATGTTAGGTTCAGATCAAAATGTTTCAATAATTAATAGCTTGATTCCTTAAATGCACTATTGCAAGTGTGTTATATTTGGGGTTACATAGATGGAATTTGATGGACAATTATAACCATCATGTGAACACATAATTTCCAGGACATAATCAAAGGAACTTCCTGTTATTCCAAATTATTTCAGATTTCCAATCTCATTTGATTTGATGAGAGAACTAGTTGTTGTTTCTACTATAAAAATGTATGAGCTAGCATTCATTACCATATGGATCGAGGAAGGACATTCTACTTGTCCAAAGAATGGGAAAAATATTTTGCACGCAAATATTCTTCCAAATCATGCTCTTTGAAGCCTTATTTCAATTCAATCAACACATACATCGTTGATGCTCATTTCAGGAACATAACACCACATTTATATACTTTTAATCTAAGGTCAAGTAGTAACGAAATACACATGTACCGTACACCGGAGAGGAAATATTCTTCAATGGAAAGCATCATGAGTTCCAATGTAGCTTTCGAATATGCAGAGATTACTGCATGGACAATTATAACCATCAAGTGAACACACAATTTCTAGAACATAACCAAAGGATATTCCTATTATTCCAAATGATTTTGATTGTACAATCTCACTTGATTTCATGAGAGAACTAGTTGTTGTTTCTACTGAAAAAAACGTATGAGCTAGCATCCATTACCATATGGATCGAGGAAGGACATTCTACTTGTCCAAAGAATGGTAAGAAAATTTTGCACACAAATATTATTCCAAATCATTCTCTTTGAAGCCTTATCATTTAGTATTGTGATGCACATAACATTCGAGTTGAAAATCTATAAAACAAGAATAAACGTTCTTCAATGGAAAGCATCATGAGTTCCAAGGCAACTTTAGGAGCTGCAAAGATTATTGCAACGTTCATCCTTTATGTATAATTCTTGAATGCATAACTCTTACTAGATCTCTCCTATTTGGCCTGAATCAAGACTGGGAGAAGAGGGAAACCAAAGCAAAGGTATTATTAAGAATCTATGTTAAAGATAGCATAATCCCTCACATTCATTATTGTAAGACATCTAGTGAAACAAGGAATACATTGAAGGAGTTGTATGAAACCAAAAATACAAATTGAGTCCTCTTTATGAAAAGTAAGCTCTTGTATATTAAAATGGAAGAAAATGAATATGTTAGTGCCTTTGTTTCAAGAATAAAAGACTTGAAAGATAAGTTGGGAGATATAGGAGAATCAGTACCTAGTACTGATCTTGTGACAATCACTTTAAATGGAATGTCAAAGGACTATCAAATATTTATTACAAGTCTTGCAGTAGGGGAGAAAGCTCCCACTTTTGAGGAATTAATAGGTATACTGATGCAGGAAGAAGAGAGGGGAAATAATTTAAATCACATACAATGTTTGATCCATATACTCACAAAGTATTTGCAAGTAGAGATATAATTTTCCATGAATAGGAAAATGAAGGCAACAAGGACAACAACTATGAAAGGTGGCACATACTTCCTGAAGTTGAAGACAATAAAGAAGAAGCAAAAGATAGTGAGCAATAAAAGATTGAGGAAGAATCTAGTGATATGGATATCACCAACAATTAGGGTTCACCTAGAGGTGGAGAAGTATCTTCAGAGAAAAGGGGTGAAGACAGTGAAGTGCCAAGGAGATCTACTCGACAGATTCGCCTACCTGAAAGGTACAAGGACTATGCCCTAATGAGTAGTGTTTTAAATGTCATAGAACCCATGAGCTTTAATGAAGCTAATGGCCATGAAGAGAAAAGAAAATAAAAGAAATGGAGGAAGAATATGAATCTATAATTAAAAAAAAACAAACAAACAAACAAACATGGGAATTGATTGAATTTCCTAAAGCTAAAGAGCCCATAGAATGAAAATGGTTATACAAACCCAAGTTCAAAGAATATGGTAGTATAGATAAATGTAAGGACAGATTTGTGGCAAAATGGTACTCACAAAAGGAGGGCATTGATTATACAAAAACATTTGCACATGTAGCTAAACTAAATACTATTAGATTGTTAATTGCATTAGCTACAAAGTACCATTGGGATTTGCACCAACTAGATGTAAAATATGCTTTTTTGAATGGTAATTTAAAAGAGGAGGTGTATTTGACACAATCTGAAGGGTTTGTGAAAATGGGGCAAGAACACTTAGTTTGCAGATTAAAGAAAACTTTGTATGGGTTGAAGTAGGCACCTAGGTCATGGTATGAAAAGATAGATTCCTTCTTTCTTCAACAGGGTTTTATGAGGAGCCAAAGTGATCCAAATCTGTATACCAAATTTGATGCAAAGGGGCATGTAGTATTGATTTCTTTATATGTTAATGATTAATTATTACAGGAAATCCAATTAAACTAATTAATGGAATTAAGGAGAATATGTCACAAGTATTTGAGATGAAATATCTGGGTGAGTTACATTACTGTCTAGGTCTTGAAGTTTTGAAAGATGTTGGTCAGGATTTTGTTAATCAAGGTAAGTATATCAGATAATTACTTAAAAAGTTTAAGATGGATTAGTGCAAACCTACTTTTGTTCCAATTTAACAGAATGTGAAACTTCACTTTGATGATGGCTCAAAGGAGGTTAATGGTATAATGTACAGACAACTAGTTGGAAGTCTAAATTATCTTACTACAAACAGACTTAACATAGAATATGATGTTAGTGTGTTAAGTCAGTTTTTTGAAAGACCTGTAGAAAGCCATTGAAGAGCAGTGAAACATATACTCAGGTATCTTAAAGGAACAATTGATTTTGGTCTTAAGTATACTGATTTATTTGATGTTGAGTTGACAAGTTACTCAAATTCAAATTGCGTTGGTAATCCAGATGATAGGAGATCTAATACAAGTTATGCTTTTAGAATTGGATCCGAGATTGTTTCATGGAGTAGCAAAAAGCAGCCAACTATGACATTGTCATCTACTGAAGCAAAATATAAACCTTTATGTGCAACAACTTGTGAAGTTGTTTGGTTGAGGAGAATTGTTCAAAATGTTAGCAAAGAACAAAAGAAGGTTATAGTGATCAAATGTGACAACCATAGATCGATCAAGTTGGAAACCAATCCTATTTATCATGCAATAACAAAGCATGTTAATGCTAATTTTTATTTTATTAGAGAGAAGATGCAATCTAAAGATTTTTTTTTAATATTGTAATACTTGTGAAAATGTTATTGATATTTTCACTAAACCCCTTGGGAAGTAGAAAATTTGAGTTGTTTAGGGAGATTTTCGGTTGTTGGAAACCTTTGAGCACTACTGAGAGGGGGGCAGGGGGTGAATTAGTAGTGTGATCTTCTTAACATCTTTTTCCTTTAATTACTTTTCTTACTAAATCACACATACATGCACCAACAACTCATTAGATTATCCATGCATATAACATATAAGTAGCTAAATCATAAACCATGTGAGAAACATAAACAAAATCAACGCATCAAAAGCACATCCACACAAGATACACAAGATTTATGGTGGAAACCATTCCGGGAGAAAAGCCACCCTTGTTGTTGTTTCTCTGCTTTGAATTTATATTATGTCAAGAAATTGATCTTTTATATAGTTTGCTAACTACCATCAGCATTGAGACTCGACCTCATATATAAAATGCCAACACCAATCGGTTAGGAGACTCGATACTACTAATCATCTCAGAAGACTCTATTCTCTACAGGTCTCTATGGGCTACCATCCGTTGAAGGCCACCATGATCAGTCGATCCTCGCCCAACTACCATTGGACTATCCAACCACCATTAGATTGATAAACTTCTTCCTTTCGCTAAAGTTTTGTTATCACTGCTCCACCTCCATGAAGTCATTGCTCCTCACTACCATCCAGACCTCCTTTCATGTATTTTCAAACTAGATCCCAAGACACTATGCTTAACTAGAAATAAGCTCTACATACATGTTCTCAGCAACAAGATCACATCATCAATCAATATAAAAACAAATGCACAAAATATGTGCTCTCTAATAGAAAAATTGTGGCTAAACAATTATGAATAAATCAGACCCTCACAACAATATGATGTTGCATAATACAAATAACATCATAAGACACATGGCTATGTGTTATATGCATTAGCAACTCCTGCAAGAACAAGTGTGAGAATCACCAACATAAACTCCACCAACATCATACACAACTCATCAAACCAAACTCTACACTAGAAAATACAAATATGATCTACTCTAAATATATGCTTCATATTTGGACATTATTTAGCCATAAAATATAAAACATGTAGGGAAAAATTGATCTTGGAGCTAGGATCAAGAGTGCATAACTTGGACCAAATCAATCCACTAAGGTCACTACTAGTACACTAAATGCATTCACATCATGATAGGACCTTTTCAAACCATTTGCGACCCTTTTCACTAATTCTGGAAGCTTTTAGGGATTTCCATTCTAATTAACTTCAAAACAGCACAAGGAATGCAGATCTTTTCTCGTAAAAACCCATAGACGCTCCCTTAGCACTGCTTTGCATGTGACTTTAGCCTCATGGAGCTATAGACACTCCCAAAATCCTACAAGCCAGTGTTCAAAGCCTCCCAATAGTTCCCATACGGTTATGTGCATGTGACTATGGCTAGAACTAAGTGAAGCCTTCAATCCTTCAGCTCAAGACCTCTGCCACCTATTGGATCACCTGTCCCTACATTTGTAATAGCCTCCAGACCTCTGACATAGCCTCTGACACCTCTTCGAGAAGATGAAATAAGCCTCCCAAGTGTCACTGCTAAGTTGACCTAGAAGGGCCAACAAACAAGGTTGGCAAGTATGCCAACAAGTCCTCCACTCTCAATCAGACCTCTAACCAAGCTGCAACACATTTGAATCACCTTTTCAACCTTTGTATCACCATCATCAATCCATCACATCACTACAACAAGTCTCCTCATAGGCAGAGACATGAAGACCTAATGAAGACCTAGTTGACAAGCTCAACTAGTGTGCGATGAACCATCTCTATCACATGTAGATATATATGATCAACTATAGCACACCATCTATACCTATAGTAGCATCAACAAACCATCATGACATGTTCATCAATGCACATGCCAACTCCTCCATGACCAACATGCTACCATCAAACTCCTTCAATACCATAACATGTGTGTGCCATCAAGTGCATCATCATCAATAGGATCAATCATGAATTCCAATACATATCGACACACCCCATGGTCCACCAATATACATCATCATGAGGTTGACATAAGTGCATGACCTCAAGATTTGACATCAATTCCAACACATCCGTCTCATTCTCAATGCATCAATGCCAAACTATGGGACTATCAAGTCAACATCCATCTCACATGACAAACAACATCATGACCATGACCGTGTTGAAATCAATTCCAACACAACAATTCCAACAAACTCCCCCGTTGGAATTGAAGCCAACATCATCAACATGTGAGGCTGATCACTATCCATATTCTCTCCAAATTCTCTCCCCATTTGACATCGATGGCAAAGGGTCAACTCCATATGAATAGGTAGCAAGAATTGAAGTGCATACTGGAGTAATACATGGCTACATGGATGAAATAAAATACATCAAAGGTCTTCCATGCCTCCATATAAGCAAGCAGCAATATATACAATCACCATTCGTAGCAGAATACCAACCAACAACTACTAGCAACAAGCAGTATCATGCCAACATAAGGCAACCATAAGCATCATATGAAACATCAAAATAATGGAAACTATGAGTAGCATCAAGTATAGCAATAACATGCACATGAGAATCAAACATCACTCCTCTTCATATCAACATCATATGCAACAACATCCACATGAGGCAACCACAACACACTCTCCCCCATAACTACATAGCAGCAACTATCATAATATCTCATCGCATGAGGCCAAGAACGCCATTGTCATAGCATAGTATGAGGTACATCATAAACACCTCCTCCAAGCGAATCACAATGCCAAAAATGTATGGCTGGAGAAATAAGAGAAAATAATGCTCCCCCTGAACATATTCCATCTCCAAGTTGAAGAGATACCAATTGTTGGGCTGAAATGACCGCTTCCACTGCAAACAATGCTTCCTTTGACCAATAGAAGCACCGGATGGACTAAGAGTCCACATGATCATGACTCAAGTGACAAATATATGAAATATACATGGTTTTAGCAGTGACATAAAACCTCATACTTAACCTCATATGACCATAACATGACCTCAGGAATCATGGCTAAATGACCCAAAAGGTAGTACAATACAAGTACATGGCTCCATGAGACATGAATACATCAATGAAATACATGGATTGCATGATCATCTCCTATGGATCAATGACTCAAATACATAATACATCATCATTAGCCCATATATGTGGATGCAATATGACTCCATATGACTCCTCTAAAACAACCCTATCACCATGATGACACAACTTACTATTGACTGAACTCAATACCAACATAAAATGATGAACCAATAATGAATGCATGGTTGTAATGATCATCATATGACAGCTCATAGTGTGGCTTGTCCATGTCACAATGTCATCAGAATACATCATGGAGTCATGATCACAATCTATGCAGCATGGTTGCACATCTTTTCAATCAGTTGTCAGTGGAAACCAAAAAAATATACATGGCTGAAAAATGTGCTCTTTTTCACTCATGAAACATATGTATAAAAGTTATAAATGACTGAGTGAAAATCAATGAAGAAATTTCTAAATATCACATATAAATCCATACCATGCATAGCTCCCCCTGAGCTCAAAATACCTCCAATAAGATAGGTTGATCCTGTGGACCTAAATGTGCATGAGGCTGAAATTAACTCAACAATGATGTTGCAACAATCACCACACACTCCCCCTGAGGTTGTGCACCTCTCTTAATCTACAATCCTCTATAAGTATGTGTGAAATAACCATGGACTGCATGAGGGAATGCTCTGCACTAGTTGAATAGTTGAAGCTCCTTCTTCTTCCACATGGTCTTCAATTACTTTTTGTCTTGCTTGATCTACTTCTCATCTTGTTTCTATTGCTTCGTTCCTTCCTTCACTGATTTTGAGCTAGATCCTTTTTGTTTTTTCTGCTTCTAACGATTTTGACTTGTATAATGAGGCAACAAATAATCTCTTGCCATATGGCCAAATCTATGGCATGTAAAGCACTCCACATGGCCAAGAGATGAAGTAAGACGATCAAATATCCCGCTGCTCATGTGAGATATGAACCGCACATGCAATGCATATCTCCTTCATTGGTTATATCTGCAATCCATTTCCTTATGGCCAAACAACTGACATGATTTACAATAACCATAAAAAGAACAAGTATACACTGTTATCGCTCAGGTTGTTCCCTTTGACTCCCAAGGGAATACGACTGAGGTAACCACTAACCAATCTTTGGACTGTAGGTCCTAGCCTACCGGCAGTCAGAGAGGGCTCTTTCTTTGGGATTTAGCTTTGTTTAAGGGATGATTTTAGGCTAGCTATGATGAACAGGGTTTGAGTTTTAAGGTTGTTGGATGGTGATCTCAAACAGAACTGGGATGCAAGTATATGACTGTTTTTTCCATTGGGCAATGGAGTTACTGCAAGTGTAATTACTGAAAGAGTTTCTTGGTGAAAAGGTAGTACCACAGAGCGGGATAGTTAGGCTAGGAAACAACTTTCAAATCTGGTAATGATGGAATGAAGTCAGGGAATGCAAGGCAATCAAGAATCTTTCATTATGCTGGCAGAGGGAAAATGGATGAATATTGTTTAGGAGCAATTAAGAATTCCTAAACAGTATTCAAAATGAGAGAACTAGTGCAAACATGAGCAGTTAAGAATTCATATTTATGACTAATCCTGAAGAAAACATAATAAATAACAGAGATTGAACATAAGATGCATTCAAACAAATCTTGTGCTATTCTTCTTCTCTGTTACCAAGATCATGAAACATAGATGAGATTTACAAAATAGAAAACATAAGACACAGTTTAGTATAACTTATTGTTCTATAGCATGACACAGGAATTCTGTAGCAAGTCCCAAAACATCCAATCCACTTTCAGATCATTCAGACACAGTGAACTTCAACAGCCATTTGTATTAACACAGTCTGATATCTTACAACGCAGTTCAGAATGAAGAAATCATCAACTGACCCACCAACCAACAACCCTTATTACATCGTTCAAGGTTGTATTTATAGGCAAAATATCTACAAAAAAGATTTGATAGAAGATCTGAGGAAATAACTGCAATTAACCTAACTTCTCTTACAAGTAATGTGAGAATATCGATCTAATGCTGCGCTGGGGGAAGCTATTACAAAAATGAGGCTATGTGGCCTTTGTTGTTATGCGCTGGCCATTTATCATAACTGCGCATTGGTCTCTGCTCCACTGCTCTTGAGTGGATTTGATGTGCATTAACTGTGATCCGAGAGCCTTAAGTGGTTTCACCGCTTTCTTTGGCTTTGATGGAGGCTTTTAATGTTCACCTGTTTTGATATTGTCGATCTGATACTCTTTGCCGCTTCACTGATACTTTTTTAATTGAATCTGGGCTTTATCTTTCCTCTGATACTCTTTAACACTTGAATCGGGACTCTCTTTCTCTGCTGATCTTCTTTAAACTGTTAAATCGCCCTTTTTATCTCTTTCGAGCAAAAATGACTGTTGCAAACCATGCGTTGGATGAGGCTTTCCATTTTGGCCCTTTTTCCTTAGCGATGCGTGCATCAAAAAATGCCTTAGATTTTCATTCCGGGCTTCCTAAGATGAGATTTCGCCTTTGCGCGTTTTTTTGGCGATGACGTTGTTAGACTCCGTCTCACGTCAGAGATTGATTCTTCTTCAAAACCCTGTTTTGAAGAAGAAATCATAATGTATTGTTTTAAATTATGTAATTTATCTTCAGCTCTTCAAAAGGCGGCAGCAACTTCAACCTCCTATCTCTGCAAAAGCACAAAACAAAACATCATCAGCAATCCCTGCATTTGATCATTTCTGGTAAACAGAGTTGTTGCTAATGTGACCTTGGCAAAGGTGGCTACTGTTCCCAAAACCTAGCTGCTTGCCTCTACACCAAGTAGAGGAAGGACAACGCACAAACCAAATAAATGAGGCATTTCTCCAGTTGTGTACTATCTCAAGGGATATGAATATGAAAGTAAGAAGTGAAGCTCTTTATGCTCTTGGAAGAATGTGTCCCTTATCTGAAAGTGTGTTGTTTCAAGCTTTGAATAAGAAGATTTTGGGGCAAGCAGCGAAGAGGGTATCAAATAACTTCTCTAGTGGAACTCCTGAGGGTGATAGAGACCTAGCATGCCATGGCAGAGGATTAGATCTTCTCACTTTTAGCGCTGTTGAAGATGAATTCTCAGAGGTTCGTATAGCTACCATTGACAATTTGATAAGGCTCAGTGGATTCTCTAAGAAATTTGCTGATAATGCACTGGACTTATTTGATGGATATGTTGAATGATGATTCTACAGAGGTTCACATGCATACCTTGCATGGTTTGCTACACATGGCTCATGTTAACAGTTCGACAGTGCAGGAAAAACACATGCATATGTTTCTTGGTATGTTCGATGACATCAACTCTGATATACGTTCTGCAGCAAGGAAACTTCTTGGTCGAATAAAGCTACCCAGCATATCTATGTTTAAATCACAATTGAAGCTCTTATGACTAATCTGGACAAGCATCCTCTGTTTCTAACTTAGCTGCAACCAATGAAGGAGCTGATTATGGGATTCGGTCAACATCTCGTACAGCGTGTTCTGACCTGCTGCAATGAAAGACTCTTGCACTTGATATGAGTTCTGAAAAAGGAAATGCATCTGCTCATGACCAATTCAAGAAGACAAGATTGCTTTCAGAAGATACTCGTAGAGCTTCTGATTTACAAAATTTACCTGATTATATTAGAAGATTAAAATTGGAGAATATGGTTTTCCAGTCTCTTCATATGTTGCGGCGGTCACAGGAAACAAAATTCAAGCTCGCTCAAGAGAAACTATTTGCTCAGAAGGATTTTGTTCTTAGTATCTTCCGACAACTGGAGGGGACATTTTTGGTCAGGGATGGATCAGTGAGATGTATGGTTACTCTTTCGGTGCTGCAGATGTTGAACTCCGCCATAAAATAACTGATGATTTGATGATTTATCCAGGATATGTTCCACGAGAAGGGACTGAACCTATTCTTTTACATTATGGTCTGTCATTTACTGTTGGAAATTGGTCCTTTGATAAGGCAGAACATCAGGATGATGACATTGTCTGTGACTGCAACCGTTTTTTCTTCCCTCCACCACCTTATCCCAAAAAGGTGCAAATTATGGAACCTGATTTGAACAAGAGGCGAGGCTTATTTCTTAGCATTGAATGCAGCTTTATGATTCACCATGAATCACATGGATGCTCAAAGCCATGTCGATCAAGATATTTGGAATTTTTGAAGAGGACATTTTCTTCCTCAACGATACTCATCAAGAATGGGCGCATGGCATCCAATCTTGGTGAAGAACTCCGATAAGAAGACATAAAAGGAAACAGGAGACCGAGAAAAAATAAAAGGAGATTACAGTTGGGTTAATTGTATTTTTTGTTTGGACAAGGAGCTCAGATTTACAAGTTTACTGTGGCTAAGACTAGTTTTTGAGCTTAGACTAGTTTTTGAACTCAGAACTGAGGAATAAGTGCAATACAATAACCTATTAAGGCTTGGACCTCTAAAAAATTTGTGGACAAGTGTCTATAGATCTTGGACCTTACCTCTTTACCTCGGACATGTACAGTCACTCATATTCTCGGGTGAAGTGTCAACACTCTTATTTGCTGGAAGGTTCAAATTGGAAATAAAATTACAGATGTTTGCATATATGGTCTGCGAAGGAAGGAAGCGGTAGAATTTATGATGTCTGCTGGAATATCAGATAAACTGAGCATTGTAGGATTCGTTTTGGAGGTGGCCGCTTAGTGGAAACTCTGGCTAGAGACACGCAATCTCATTTTGGTGCCGCTGTTTGTTCCTATCGAACGAGATTCGATCCATAGGTTTGTTATGTCAGATGAGAAGTCAAATAAAAGAATCATAAGTCTGTGTAAATGCTGGTAAAGGCCATGGTTTTTCTCACCGTCCCAATTCTCTTAAGGAAACCTTCCAACAGAAAACATTTTGAAGGGGCGCATCACCTTGTGAACGAGTCTCTTGTTGGTGATATATGCTGCTATCATTTCCAGGTTCTGTTTCTTTGTTTCTGACACTAAATCATCATTGAATCATCGTGGCAATGCAGATGGAAACGGTTTAGACAGCGCAGGCAGAAACAGAGTATCTATATATTGTAGATAAGTTTGATGGTGGCGGTGGCATCAGGTGAACACTTCAAATAATCGAAAACGTTGATATATTGCTTGGTCAAGAAACCACAGGCCTTCCTGATCAGCAAAGGTTTGAGAATTTTGTTCAAGTGGAACTTCTTGAAGATTTCTTAGAACATTATTTATACTGGCATCAATCATACACATGCCAAAGGACCCTTTTCACTGCACATCAACTAATGTCAATGCCATGAGGGATGCATATCTCTGAAACAGGTTAGAATTTAAGCTATGTGGACCTGCCACAGAGCATCATTTGCGTATGTATCAGCGCCTAGCAACGTTCATCAAAGATGCGTGCCAGATAGCGCTCTCCCTGTGCCAGATAGCGCTCTCCCACCCATACAGATGCAGATTGGTTTATTGAACAAATTACATAGCATCCAATGACACCAACGATGGATTATAAAAGCATTTGCATTAAAAAAAAAATTATTATTAAATTTTCATTCAAATGACAAATGTAAAATAGGGAACCACGCCTAAATTTGAAAGAAGACATCGATCATAAGCAGAAAAATAGGACTTAAAGCCTATTTTTATTTTCTGTTGAGATTTAGAGTGACACCTGTAATGCCACCTATTCACCAGATTCAACCAGATTTGAGTAGACAGAGCGCTATTCTCTCTTCAGGAAGCGCTGATTGTTTTTTTTTAAGTTTATTTTGTTAGTAATGATAAGAAAGAAGGGCCGGGTCTTGGGGTCGATGGTTTCCCCCAGCTATGTTTTGTTTTCATATATTAAAAATTTATTTGTAAAGAGAGGGTTAGAAGAGTGAGTGAGGAGAGGAGATTTTTTCTGAGTGCTGAGTGCTGGGAGCTGCTGGAGCATAGCAGAGCTTTCTTGTACAGTTTGTGGCAGAGAATTTAATGGAATTTCACAGCTCTGTTTGTTGAGATTCATGTGGTATGTTGATTTAGCATAGGTTTTTTCCTTTGTCTCATATGTAAACTATTAAACTGTCATGTCTCATTCACCTCATGATCATATCT
>APFE031449929.1:142737-156709 GCA_000404065.3 Pinus taeda | reverse complement strand
ACACAAGAACACTGAACATACCTCTGTCAAAAACTGTGAAGATATATTGTTGAATCAATGTCTCTGTTTTAAGTTCTGGTCAATGAAAATTTGTGAGATTATCCTTTCCAGCTTCGAACCAGATCCCCATTCTCTACTAGTGAATTTAATGTAGATTGATTCCTGCCATCCATTCCACAGAAACTTTGTTCTATTCACAGTAAACAGTGTCTCCTCCAATAGCAATATGTTCCTCCAACAACATTCAATGGCTGCAATTTCCAATGGGTAGTACAGAAAATTCTCAGCCGATCTCAACTATGCCACACAACGACTTGATGCTTTTCAACAAGTAAAAAATACACATGGATTTACAAGAAATCATTCCTCACATATCTATAATCCACACTCTGATACCAAAAACTGATGCCAATACTCCATGGCAGGGCAAGGTCATGGATGAGGGAAACCCTAATTTTACATGCTCCACCCCAAATCCGCATTTTACCCAGAAAGACATTATATTTTCAACAATCGAGACACTTGCCTCACATCCAATATTTTACTTGCCTACTACGCTGACCCTGCAACCACTTTGGCTGTTCCTCGACTCTCTGTAACGATAATTCGGCCTTACACCAATTACAAGCATTACCCTTCTTTAACATCTCTGCATAGCACATGTATTCCCCAACTCGATCATAATATCAATATTGTTCATTCTTCTCCAACAACGGATGATGTTTCTGCTAAATTCTCAAATTATTTTAGGGCTTATTTGGGAGACCAAGATTCTTCTCCTGCACATAATTCTGAGTTCCAAGCAAATATGAAACAGAAAATAAATATGAAGGGCAGAAAATAATCCATTCCATCTCTACATCATAATCCTGGCATTCAGCATTCTACCCAGGTCAAGGCGTCGTTCAAGTATCTTAAGGTAAACGAAAGAGTTTCAGTCTCAAACTTTCAATGTATAACGCGTTGTTTATTAGAGTAATACCCATTTCGATTTTCATGTTTTATAACAGATGGGCTCCCAAAAATTTCCGCAATCAGTTATGAATTCTCAGATTTATAATAGATATTTCCACATATCTCATAGTGAAGATAGAGGTCAGAGGAATTCAAGCATAAGAAGCCTCGATTTATACAATCAAAAGATTGCAAACCAGGAGAACAATATGGGTGGATCTCTCTATTTGCTGGTAGATGCCATTGAGCTATTAGAAGGTCAGCAACATCATATAAATGTTGGCATCGAAATTCAGGAAAAGGTTTCAGTCCAGGTTTTACCCAAAAACACCCTAGGGCAAATGAAAAATGCTTTGGGCAAACCTAGTTTGCAACATCATGAATGCTTGGATGAGGGTCAAAGTTTGGAGTCTGTAAAAGCATTACCCTTAAATAAGGTTAGTGAACCTGGAGATTTCCAACATAGTTTCAACAGAATTTCAAATGTGTGTGAGATAGGGCAAGGAACCACACCTGGGATTCGTTCGAAGCGAGGAAGATTACAAGCCTTCCCCTCCAAGTATTCAGACTATGTTTTGCAGCCATGGAAGAAAGTTTCAAGAAAGGTACCTAACTGTTCTTGACTCTGTATTGCAGCCATGGAAGAAACTTTCAAGAAAGGTACCGAACTATTCTTGTCTCTGTATTGCAGCCACGGAAGAAAGTTTCAAGAAAGGTACCCAACTGTTCTTGACTCTGTATTGCAGCCACGGAAGAAAGTTTCAACAAAGGTACCCAACTGTTCTTGACACTGTATTGCAGCCATAGAAGAAAGTTTCAAGAAAGGTACCCAACTGTTATTGACTCTGTCTTGTAGCCATAGAAAAAAGTTTCAAGAAAGGAACCCAACTGTTCCTGATTTTTTTTGAGGTAAGCTGACGAAGCTTAGAGCTCAACGTAACCTGATGAAGTTCAGGGCTCAAACGTAACTCGATGAAGCTCAAGGCTAAAACACGCGAATGCCATAACATAAAATGCCTGTCCCGTTTCCATTCCGCCCGTGTCTCTTCCTCTTGCCATTGATCTAACGCTTGAAATTTGTTTAATCGTCTAACATCTAAATCGTATGGTGCACAAAATGACAACTAGGCAATGAGGGAAGTTGATTTCAGAAGGAAAAGCCTTACGGCGTAACTAGGATTTATTCATCCGACAAAGAGGCTAGGGTTTCTTTCCCATATTGACCTATTCTGGTGCACCCAGTCGCTTGAATTTGGTTGAAAGTTCACGAGTTTTGGTTTGTCATTGACTCATTTCTATCCAGACTAAATATGTATATCATTGAAATAAGTGGGGAGGAAGAACAGGCTATGCTATTTTCTTTCTCTCAGACATTGTTTGGGTAACTAAGCTCCTTTCTGTTCCGACCAGCTTTCTAGTAAAAACTGTGAAGGTTGTGACGGGACTTGCACATGGATTCATTGTAGACCTATCCGGTATCGTTCTCGACCATTATAATATCTTGAAAATTTTTGTGACAGTTACTCATTTGTGAGGTGTTTTATATTGTAGCGAAGATTTCTGCAATTTTTGAATACATTTTGAAGTCGAATTGCATATTTTACCACAACATATAGTACATTCTGGACTGTTATTTATTTGTGAGGTGTTTACCTTCTGAAGTAGAATTGCATGTTTGACCAAGCATATATTACATTCCGGACTGTCATTTATTTCTGAGGTGTTTACCTTCTGAAGTAGAATTGCATAATTGACCACAGAATATATTACATTCTGGACTGTTATTTATTTGTGTGTTTTATATTGTTGCAAAGATTTCTCCGATTTTTTAATATATTCTGAAGTAGAGTTGCATATTTTACCACAACATATACTACATTCTGATAACCATAAGTATATTCTCTTCAATGCTATGCTGCTGTGCAGAAGCTTGATGCTACTGCAGGTTGGACCATAAGAAGTTTTAGATAGGATTTTTTATATATATACTTCATATGACATTATTGAAGCTGTATATTTTATAAAATGAATATATTTGTATAGTTAATTTGTTTACATTTATTAAGTTATGTGTGGAAATTACAGCGGATGATGTTTCTGCTAAATTCCCAAATTATTTTAGGGCTTATTTGGGAGACCAAGATTCTTCTCCTGCACATAAGTCTGAGTTCCAAGCAAATATGAAACAGAAAATAAATATGAAGGGCAGAAAAGAATCCATTCCATCTCTACATCGTAATCCTGGCATTCAACATTCTACCCAGGTCAAGGCGTCGTTCAAGTATCTTAAGGTAAACGAAAGAGTTTCAGTCTCAGACTTTCAATGTATAACGCGCTGTTTATCAGAGTAATACCCATTTCGATTTTCATGTTTTATAATAGATGGGCTCCCGGAAATTTCCGCAATCAGTTATGAATTCTCAGATTTATAATAGATATTTCCACATATCTCATAGTGAAGATAGAGGTCGGAGGAATTCAAGCATAAGAAGCCTCGGTTTATACAATCAAAAGATTGCAAACCAGGAGAACAGTATGGGTGGATCTCTCTATTTGCTGGTAGATGCCATTGAGCTATTAGAAGGTCAGCAACATCATATAACTATCGCCATCGAAATTCAGGAAAAGGTCTCAGTCCAGGTTTTACCCAAAAACACCCTAGGGCTAATGAAAAATTCTTTGGGCAAACCTAGTTTGCAACATCATGAATGCTCGGATGAGGGTCAAAGTTTGGAGTCTGTAAAAGCATTACCCTTAAATAAGGTTAGTGAACCTGGAGATTTCCAACATAGTTTCAACAACATTTCAAATGTGTGTGAGATAGGGCAAGGAACCACACCTGGGATTCGTTCGAAGCGAGGAAGATTACAAGCCTTCCCCTCCAAGTATTTAGACTCTATTTTGCAACCATGGAAGAAAGTTTCAAGAAAGGTACCTAACTGTTCTTGACTCTGTATTGCAGCCATGGAAGAAACTTTCAAGAAAGGTACCGAACTGTTCTTGTCTCTATATTGCAACCACGGAAGAAAGTTTCAAGAAAGGTACCCAACTGTTCTTGACTCTGTATTGCAGCCACAAAAGAAAGTTTCAAGAAAGGTACCCAACTGTTCTTGACACTGTATTGCAGCCACGGAAGAAAGTTTCAAGAAAGGTACCCAACTGTTATTGAATCTGTCTTGCAGCCATAGAAAAAAGTTTCAAGAAAGGAACCCAACTATTCCTGTTTTTTTTTTGAGGTAAGCTGACGAAGCTCAGAGCTCAACATAACCTGATGAGGTTCAGGGTTCAAACGTAACTCGTAACCTGATGAGGTTCAGGGCTCAAACGTAACTCGATGAAGCTCAAGGCTAAAACGCGCGAATGCCATAACATAAAATGCCTGTCCCATTTCCATTCCGCCCGTGTCTCTTCCTCTTGCCTTTGATCTAACGTTTGAAATTTGTTTAATCGTCTAACATCTAAATCGTTTGGTGCAAAAAATGACAAGTAGGCAAGGAGGGAAGTTGATTTCAGACGGAAATGCCTTACGGCGTAATTAGAAAACAACATTTACACTCAATTCAATGCATCTAGCGCAAGTAAGAAAATAAGATTATAAACCAATATCTACACTCAAATCAATGCATCTAGTGTAATTAAGAAAATAGGATTATAAACCAACATCTACACTCAAATAAATGCATCTAGTGTAAGCAATCAAATATGATTAGAAATCACTATCTACATTGAAATCAATGCATCTAGTGGAAGCAATCAAATAGGATTAGAAATCACTATCTACACTAAAATAGATGCATTTAGTGCAAGCAATCAAATATGATTATAAATCATGTAGGCATCAATGCATCTAATGCAAGAAATCAATTTATAAATCAACATCTACATTGAAATAAATGCATCTAGTGAAAGCAACCAAATAGATAAGAAATCACTATCTACACTAAAATCAATTCATTTAGTGCAAGCAATCAAATAGGATTACCTCAGCCGATGTGGAGTTGTTATCTTGTCCACAGTGAATCTAGGATTTCATAACTATTTTGTGCAAGTCTTCTTCTACAAGCCATGCCGAGTTAAATTTGAAAGTAGAATTTGGCTTGTAATTAGAATTAATAATTTCCAAATAAATCAGGGAGTGATCAGATATACCCCCCCCCCCCATCCCACCCATTGTCTAATTTTGTCAAGCTGCTACACCAGTAATGCTTTAATAATAAATCGATCCAATCTTCTGGTGAGTGCATCCTCGCTTGTTCTCTTATTCCGCTATGTAAGTTGTATCTTGGTTGAGTCAATGTTCATGAGGTTATTATAATCCAACAGGTGATCAAAGTATTCTGCCAAGGGATCAGTCTGAGCCCTATTAACCCATGATTCAACATTTCCAAGGAGAAGTTCAAATCTCCTCCTATAATGATATTTTCATTATTCATAAGAGATGTAGACACGAGATTATCCCAAAATATATCCCTATTATGACATGGTCCATAAATATTAATCAATCTGAGTGGTACATCAATTTCAGTGGTTATGTTAGAGTCCAATAATACTTCAACTCCCCATATATTGTCGATCTTGATAGTCTTGTTATTGAAACCCATGGCGCATCCCCCAGATCTCCCTCTCACATCCAATGTATGGAAAGTCTAGCTCAGGACAATTTTCAACAATATAGAGTTGATAGTTCCCCCTTCTCCCAATGCCTCTTATAGTAATAAAAAGTCAATCCTCTAGCCTAATAGTCTTCTGAGTTCTAGTTTCTTGTCCGGGCTGGCCAAACCCCTACAGTTGAAAGATAGGCACTTCATAGGATAGCCTGATCAAGGTTTCCTTTTGCTCTAAGAACCTGGTCAATGGATATATGAATACTAGTCACCACCTTGATACCCTCCATATGGATGGATTTAGAAATGTTGGACTGTCTGCCCCAAGGAAATTTTTGAGCTCTTGTGGGGGGATCCTCTCCTAGTCCGAATGAGTGGGTGCTGGGGTGGGCATGAGATTTGAGGTTATATCTATGAAATCTATTTCCAGATGAATTCTCCCTTTCGGGATGAATTAAGGGAGAACCCAAGATAATGGTAGGCTCAATAACCAAATCAATGGGGGGAGATGATGCAACAAGGCAATTAATGTGACTCAATTTACATGTATCAAAACCCAAACCCGAAGCTACTAATAATAACATAGCAATGCCAGAATTCATAAAATTATGAGAAGAGGGGGGAGAGGAAATGAGAATATCCAATATCAATTCACGTCGCTTTGAGTGTGATTGAGTGACTCGAGCATTAGGTGTCTGGGTTCCCACTTGATGAAGATCCTCCTCAACCACCCTCCACCTCCTCCAGGGTTCTGCTTCTATGTTCAGTGCAAAGGTCAAGTTAACATCGATTTGAGTCTGGTTGTAACTAGTCTTCTCGGGGACTCAATATGCACATTCATAATCATCAGGTAATCCTTATACAAGTGCCCCATCTCATGAAACCTTCTGCACCATAATGGAATCTCTTCATAATTGAGGATCTGGCATGTTATTATCTCCCAGAATTGTACCTGAAAGCTTTCAACTAAACCCTCTCTGGTATCGGGGTGTACCGGAATCCTGACAATGGCTAAGCTGTCAGTTTTCGTATATTATCTATCATGCTCAAGATAGATGCCTAGATCATCCCCAATGCATCTGAAAACATCTCCCAACCAAAATTGTAGAGGAAATCTAGGGAGTCTAACCCATATGGATCCACCCCCATTTTCTCTTTCTTTGAGTCAAATAGTGGCGTCCACCTCTTGAGGAAAACCAGAGTCATCTTGATATGCTAATATTTGGATAGGACCCAATAGGATTGGTCTAGTTATGCGAATATAAGAGAAAACCAACCTCTCGTCATGGTAAGAACAACCAACTATTGATCGAGTAAGTGTCCCCATATTTCCACTGTCCATCGCTTCAACTAAGCAGGGGTATAATTGGTGAGTGGTCTACTAGATTTTTTTCATTCTCTACAAGTTGATTCTCTTCTGAGTTTGAAGCTCTTATTTCCTCATTTTCTTGTTCTTGTCATGGAATGCCATCAAAACACCCAAATGTGTGAGCCAAGTGTGGCGGTCTCGAGCCTTGTGGGTCAATACTTGTTAAGCCTTGCATGTTATGCCCTATATTGTCAAAACCATATGTGTCTGCCCCATAAACGCATGTGTCTACCCCATAAACACTCATGCCCATACCATCCACGAATGTTGCACCCCGTACATTTTTCTCCTATCCCTGCTGCTTGAATTCCCAATATTGTAGCTTAGATGGCAATGAAATCTTTCAAAATCAAGTGAGATTGCTCCTCCTGGTAATGTGGGAATTTTGCATTCACATTCGTGCTCAGGTGAGTAAACCCTGGGGCATTCATGCTAACCTCCACATCAACCAACTCATAAATATATGCATCTACCTAGACGACTAGTTCTTAGGGTGGCTCTAGTGTACCCCGAGCTCATTGTTGATGTGGCTCGTCCACCCATATTTGGGAAGCCTCCATTGAATCTGAAGAATAATCTACAAGTTCCTTGTCCATGCAAAATGATGTTCACAAACTCACTGTTTCAATATCCCTATGCTCTGTTGTTCACTGTACCCTCATACAATCTCTCACCCAGTTGATGCCACAAATTACTTCCACCGTTCGATCACCCCACCCTATTGACCCGACTATTTTACATGACCAAGGGATGTTCCAACCGTCATGGTAAAGTGACCCTAGATCTTTGTTCCTTGTCTTCCTGCGACATTGTTGTTACCCCTCACCCATATGCCTCCCCCGAGTTTGAGGGTTTTCCCATTTTCACACCATGTTTTTCTTGCTAGGGTTTCGACTGCCCGGTCTTGTTTCTTACACTAGTACTGCTTCGTGAAACATCTATGTCGAGTATATATATAGATATATGTATATGTATATGTATACATTTATAAATCACATGTATATAACTATATATATATATAATAATATAGTATATGATATAATATATATATATATAGTACAATATATGTAATAATCATATATACATAAATATCATACAGATACATACATAACATCAACATGAACATATAATATAATATAAGAAATAGAATTATAAAAAATATATTTTATTAATTAAAAGATAGAAATAAAATCATTCTAAATTCGACAAAAGCCATATCAATGAATCCAAAATAAATTTGAGAAGTTGCAAAGTGTTAGTTCACTTTAATAAGAAGAACATTTTGGAGGCTAACTGATCCAAGAGGATCTTGAGACACTAAGGGGATGGATAAGGCTCGAAATTCAAAATGGCAGAAAGAATAATTTGGTGGCATCAATTGAGAGGGCTCGTCTCCCTGATCATAGTGGCATGAACAGTTCATTAATCTGAGCTTGTATGCAAAAAATAGAGCTCTTCAAATTTTGGTATGGCAGGGGAAAAATGGGGTCCACAGTGCACCACATGGCATCCCAGTCAACACGTGAGACCCACATGGAAGCTTGACACTTGGCATCCCATCATTGGTCTTCTAAAACTGCACAAGCAACAAAAGTCATTTTGGGTTAAAAAAACCATATAACAAAAAGGTGTTTTAACATAATTATTAAAATAACTATATAAACAATTAAACCAAAAATCATAAATCCCCAAAAAGAAAAGGATATATTAACTAAAGTGGGAGAAAAGGTTAATATATATACAAAAGTCAAAACTATATAACAAAATCATTTTTGTTATATTAAAATAGTACAAAAAAACTCCATAACCAACGTGACATTCACGTGGAGGATTGTTAAAAGGGTTAATACATATATTATTAAACAAAACTATCCAAAACTGTTTTACAAAAGACACATATGGTATGGAGTTATAACAAAATATATGCCACAACTTTCGGAGCGTCGGCACATAACAACCAACGGTCAACTCAGGTGGTCCCGGTGGGGCTTGGGTAGGCAACCACGTAGGTGGTCCTGCCACCCAAAGCCACCTACGAGGTACAACACCAACCAAAGCCAAATTAATGCGGGTTTGGATGCGGGTGGCTCGATAGGGATGGGCCCACCATTAAAAATAACTCATCACAACCAGCTATGGTAAGTCCGCCCATATTATTAGTTAATCATAAGATTTTTGTCAACATGGAGGAGAAGGAGTGCATGGATTTCGAGACAGGAGTGGGCATGCAAATCGAGATGGTTTAATGGTTTTTAATGCAGGAACCATGAATTTTGCAAGAGGGCAAAATTTTTAACTTCTCAGAAATTGACAAATTTTATATGGATTTTATACTTCTCGTCGCCATGAACATGATGGCGCTATCCATTTTTCAATTTGTGTTTTGCATCTTCCAGTCATTTCCAGAATGCACACGGAACCATGATTTTAGCAAAAAAAGGTAGCGGAACCACGAGCCATGAAATTTTTCCACGGATGTAAAATTTCAATTTGTCAGAATGTGGTCAAGTTTATACTTGTTTTTCATGGTTTTCTGTAGGGATCCTAATGGTGAAATCAGATTTGACATCTGAGCAGTGGATTTTCGGTTCATCCCTGAAATAGAATCTTTGAGGAATCCCTAGGGAATCTAAAAGATTCCTTGAGCTCTGAATTTTCAAATTCTCAGAATTTGGATTTTGGACAATCGTTTTAGCATTACTCAACACCACAAATCTGATGGTGTATTCAGATTTGTCTTTCTCTCATTTCTTCTTTTAGTCACTTTTCTAAGTGCTAGTGCAGATGTTCATCTTCATATGTGAACAATCTTTTTCTTGCGATCGATGATGTGAGATCGATGTTTCAGTGAGCTTCAACACTTTAACAACCTTTGCTTCAGATGACCCTTGGTTGTGAGGTATATGATTGGTCATGTTCATGTACTTCTTCTTTCTGCATTATGTTGTACAGATCCATGGTTGATGTTGATGCAGGATCTTGTTTATTACATGTTGTCATGATTCCTTGCTTGATTTGATGCATAATCTTTCTATGTGATGTACTTTCTGTCATAACTCTTTATGTTATGCTTTGAGATCCCTTGTTGTATGTTGTTGGGATACTCTTGTTGTTGTCATGCATGTGTTTTGCTTTGACATCCCTTTTGTGCCATGTTGGCAGGATGCGCACCATGCTTGTTTTTGTGTCATACTGATAGGAGTCTTTTGATCGAGAGTTCTAGCTATGGAACATATCTTAGAGCCACTCCTGCATGAGGGCATTCTTCCTTGTATGATCAAAACATCATCTATGTGTACATCATCTTTATTGAAAACACATAATGCAGCGACCTACACCATCTTGACACCGGGGCCTAGAGACATAGTCCCTCCTAGACGAACTCCATTATCAATGACTTTTTTTTTCTTCATGTGCTGATGATTGTTATGTTCCTCTTCCTTACAGTTTGCAGCTGTATTTATTAATGTTCTTTTAAAATTCAATTTAACACATCATGAAAGTAAAAGGTCTTGGAAAGGTACTTCTTCACACTCGGACCTGGATCACTAACTCAAACCAATGAAATGTTAAACCATTGTATCATGTCACATGTTGGCATTACAATTTTTTTGATTTAATAGAATTAAGGAGTTGATTTATTATTGGAATTTGATAACTTGGTTAGAAATTTGACATTATATTTTCACAAAGAAAATATATGGTCAACCTAAAATAATAAGGTCAATCATATTAGGAACCAATTCACCTTATAAGTAATTTTCCCCACTTAATTTTCACCCATCTCTCTCTCTCTCTCTTCCCTCCAATCGTCTCTTTTCCTCCATCACTCTCCTCCTCTCTCAAGTCATGTCTCCCTCTCTTCCTCTCTCTCCCTTTCTCTCCTACCTCCATCTCTCTTCTTCCATCACTCACTCTCTCCCCCCCTCTTGATGAAAATGAGATTTTGGGGGTTGCCCAAAATCCAAATTTCTTTAAAAACCAAGATCCTGGACCTGTGGGTTATGGCCCACTCAGTCTTCCGCTCCACTGCAATAGGAATATCCAACCACCGTTCTTAAGAATGAAACCAAAGTGTAAGGAATTATGCGCACAGAACCTTGAACGCACCCACAGTATATTATTCAAACGCTATATCATATAAGCGTTGAACGCATTAAAGAATATAGCACGGCGTTAGCTCAACTGTTATAACATTATACAATACAACGCACATCACTTATGCGTATAATGCATATCATTTAAATAAACACCACACGCTATGTAATATTATCAAATCAACATTGTATTAATTTATAGTGGGCAGCGTATTGATTTATGGAGGGCAGCGCACAACGTTTTGACAAACACCACAATTCAAACCATGTAACAATTCCAAATCAACACTATTTAATTTATAGTGCGATGTCCATAGCACGCACTGTTTGGCGGTCCTTTTTAGTTGCTACGGTACCTGTTAATGCCACAACGGTTTTACGCATAACCCAATTAATGGACAACGCAGCACAACTGCTCTAAAGCCCGTCCATACCTTTCTATTAATCCACAAAAATGAACTGTGCGCACCACACTTTCAATCTAATTCTACAGGCATATATATACCATAAAAAGACAGTATACGCACCGTTGGTTTTTTAAAGCACCTCCAAATACTTTTTATTCAATCATCCAAAAACAAATCTATAAGTTAACACGCAGGGTATACAAACAACACTAAACCCAGGTTTATGTATTACACAAAACACTTACAAAATTAAGGCATTCCAGCCTTAAACTGAGCTCACGCTCGCCTACATTTTACTCACACAGTTTTTCCTCACAAAAACATATATCCCTCACACCCTATTACATTACATTTATATAAGATGCATTAGGAAGAATTGATAAGATTTTCTCCTAGTTTTTCTCCACAAAAGCTTCATGCATGCACGCTTTAAATATGTTTTATCCTTTTTAAATCTATTTTTCTGCTTTAAATCATGCTTTTATTTTGTTCTGATCCTCTCATCTAGTTTGTTTGCTTTGTTGCTGGGTGCTCCTGCATCAGACTCCTAAGGCACAAAAATTTATGACCTCCTGGTCATATGCTTCTCCTGGTCTTTGGCAATTTTATCCACTGCATTCCTTCACTGCAACCAACCTCTGTAGTAACAGCCTCCTCTATTACACGATACCTCACCAAGCCCTCCGCACTCGGTCTTTTGGCATCCTCTAGGTTGTTGCAAATCTTCTCACCTTCCGCTGCCGCCATCTGCACAATCGCAAGACCATAAACTCTCCATCTTTACAACTGTACCTCTTTCCGCTTCTGCTCGCTCTCAGGAATCCTTTCCCTGCTCTGATACCACCTGATGAAAATGAGATTTTGGGGGTTGCCCAAAATCCAAATTTCTTTAAAAACCAAGATCCTGGACCTGTGGGTTATGGCCCACTCAGTCTTCCGCTCCACTGCAATAGGAATATCCAACCACCGTTCTTAAGAATGAAACCAGAGTGTAAGGAATTATGCGCACAGAACCTTGAACGCACCCACAGTATATTATTCAAACGCTATATCATATAAGCGTTGAATGCATTAAAGCATATAGCACGACGTTAGCTGAACTTTTATAATGTTATACAATACAACGCACATGACTTATGCGTACAACGCATATCATTTAAATAAACACCACACCCTATGTAATATTATCAAATCAACATTGTATTAATTTATAGTGGGCAGCGTATTGATTTATGGAGGGCAGCGCACAACGTTTTGACAAACACCACAATTCAAACCATGTAACAATTCCAAATCAACACTATTTAATTTATAGTGCGCTGTCCATAGCACACACTGTTTGGCGGTCCTTTTTAGTTGCTACGGTACCTGTTAATGACACAACGGTTTTATGCATAACCCAATTAATGGACAACGCAGCACAACTGCTCTAAAGCCCGTCCATACCTTTCTATTAATCCACAAAAATGAACTGTGCGCACCACACTTTCAATCTAATTCTACAGGCATATATATACCATAAAAAGACAGTATACGCACCGCTGGTTTTTTAAAGCACCTCCAAATCCTTTTTATTCTATCATCCAAAAACAAATCTATAAGTTAACACGCAGGGTATACAAACAACACTAAACCCAGGTTTATATATTACACAAAACACTTACAAAATTAAGGCATTCCAGCCTTAAACCGAGCTCACGCTCGCCTACATTTTACTCACACAGTTTTTCCTCAAAAAAACATATATCCCTCACACCCTATTACATTACATTTATATAAGATGCATTAGGAAGAATTGATAAGATTTTCTCCTAGTTTTTCTCCACAAAAGCTTCATGCATGCACGCTTTAAATCTGTTTTATCCTTTTTAAATCTATTTTTCTGCTTTAAATCACGCTTTTCTTTTGTTCTGATCCTCTCGTCCAGTTTGTTTGCTTTGTTGCTGGGTGCTCCCGCATCACCTCTCTCTCTCCAACTATGTTACTATGTCCCTCCCTCTCTCCTTCTCTCCCCCCATCTCTATATCTCTCCTTTGTCTTTTATCTTAACCCTAAACATACAGTCCCTCTCTCCATCTCTCCCTTATCACTCCCTCTCTTTCTCCACTTCTCACTCTCTATGTCTTTCTTCTTGCCTCCTTCTCCTCCCCTCTAACTCCATCCCTTTATCCCTCCCTCTCTCCTCCTCTCTCGCAAGTCATCTCAATCATCCTTCCTCTCTCTCCCTTTCTCTCCTAGCTTCTCTCTTGCCCCATCTCTCTCTCTCTCTCTCTCTCTCTCTCTCTCTTCCCTCCAATCCTCTCACTATCTCCATCCCTCTCTCCCCCGTCCATATTTGTGTCTCCCTCTCCCTCTCTTACCCTTCTCTACCTCTCTCACTACTCTCCCCCTCCCTCTCTTCATTTCTCCTCTCCCCTCTCCTTCAGTTTATCTCCATCTCTCCCTTGTCACTCCCCCTATGTCTTGACCTCTAGCACTCTATGTATTTATTCTTGCCTCCCATATATATCTAGAGTTGATATATATCATGATATATTAATA
>APFE031449929.1:121506-136557 GCA_000404065.3 Pinus taeda | reverse complement strand
ATACACTTTCATCAAATCTTAGGCTATGTTATACCTTACTTGAAGCGTTTCCACCCTTCTTAATGTGCGTGGAAAATTATACGTGCAACTTCCAGCCTAGATTTGTCTGTAGCTCTATGCATCCAGTTGCGTACTATATAGGGCGACGACAAAGACAAATATTTAACCTAACTTCACGAGTTACGAATTACCACAAAGATTTTGGGCAAGAAAAGTTTTTCAGCAATAAATAACGATCGTCTATGTAAACGTTGACAGAGACGGTGGGCCCAAGCAATCATGTTGGCTAGTTGAGAGACGGTGGGCCCGAGAAATCATGTTGGCTAGTCTGTATGGGGAGAGGCTAATTTTGCTGGGCAACCAATATTTACGGTTCTATTGATTCATTAATGCGAAGTTTGTATATGTTAGCTGCTGTATAATTTGTTTGTTTAATTTATTTGTTTAAATCTTGCTGTATAATTTATTTGTTTAAATCTAACTATAGTGGATAGGAAAAAAATAAAACAATTAGAGGTAGTGAAAGATTTTGTTGGAATAATGGAACTTGTTCTTACATCATCAAATTCAGTCTATTTATTTTTTTTCATCAAGTGAAAGTGGTAATTTCCATTAATCTAAACAGAATACATATTGTACACTTTCTTGACAGCGCTGAGCAAGGAAGCATCAGTTCTGTAAAGCTTCAACAAACAACTGCGGTATCAGAATCCCAAATCTAATTCCACAGAGTGCAAAGAGTACAAAGAATACAATATGACACCCAATAACTAACTGCTCTCAAGGTGTCACTCTGTAAATCTAGCGAACTAAAACCTGCTTAACGAACCAGAAGGAGAAGTTAAGAGAATCTCCTCTCAGGCCACAAAAAACCAGAAGCCCATGAAGGCAGGCCCCAATATCCGAAGGCCCATAACATTACCCAAGCACATATTTAACATTCGATCATCTTTCAAACTTGAAGACTGTTCAATTCCGCCCTCTAAGATCCAACCTCCATGAATGATTTCAGGACGAAACCTTGTTTGTATTATATTCCTACATACGGACCCGAAGATAATTATAAGCCACCGCACTAAACAACTTCAGGTCCGATTAAAGAATTAACCTTCGACCAATTTCTCCACCCCAAATCCATAAGACGGGGGAGCTATAAAGCGATGACTCCAACTTGCTCACGCTTTAGGTGACTCTCTAACCCGAAGTATTACTAAGCCACCCTACAATAAACTTTCGGGTCTGAAATGAGAGTTAACTATCATGCTGTTTACCTCCTGAAATCCACTGGATGAAAGAAATACTTGGTGATCTCGTCGACATGCGCACTCTCTACAATTTCTTCTGGACCCGAAGAGTAAATAGGTTCCGCTCTATAATCTTTCGGGTTCGTTTCAAGTTCAATTCGATTTAATTATTAAAAAGGAACTTGTTATAATTTTTTATAATTGAGTTAACTACCTTAAAAACAATTATAAAATTAAATTCAAGTTTCTATGATCCATATTCTGATTTGAAAACAACTCCACATTGGTATATTCAGGTGGAAGGGTTTCGAACCAACCAGTTTGGTTCATCATCGACACAAGATGAAAAATGAGATCTTAGCAATAGGATAAATAGGGAGTAGTAGTACCTTCTAATAGATATGGGAAAAAACTGCTAGAAAACTATTAATTTTGACTGGATGGGAAAAAGTGACAAAGTGGCGAAATAGTAATTTATATAATATTATTTATTAATTTATTATTATTAATTATTATTATATTTATTTATTTATTTTATTTAGGGAAGCCATTGAAATTGAAAGGCTTCATAGTAATTTTAATAGGGACTACAGTTGGAAAATCAGTAGCTACTGGATTCCAACCCTTTTCTCTTAGCTCCCTTCTGTTTTTCCTTCTCCTCCCTTAGGTTTTTATTTTTCTAAATTTGCCCCATGAGGTTTGTTCATTTATCCCCTTTTTTTTTCTTTTCTTCTAGTAACTAAAAAACAATAGAATAATAAACATGTAAAATGAAATAAATTTTGATTATACATATTACATTTAAATTTATTGTCTCACCAATTTAATTATTTCTTTCCCTTTTTATAACTATCTATTTCCACCCTTTTTATAACTATCTATTTCCAGCCCACAAGGCTTTGGATTGACCTCCTTGCGATAGGTCACCGGTTCAAATCCCCCGGTGTCCTTTGACTTATTTTATTTATATGTGTCCTTTGACTTATTGTTGTTTTATTTGATTATTTTGCTTTTTCCTATGGGTCAAGTTAGTTAGGTTATTATTATATTATTTATTAGTGATTCAAATAAAATAATAAATAAATAATATTACTAATATTAATACATAATAAAATTATAAATAATATTATATAAATTACTATTTCATCCATTGTCCCATCGAGTCAAAATTCCCATTAGTAATTCAAATAAAATAAATAAATAAATAAATATACTAATAATAATAATAATAAATTAATCCCCGGAGGCGGGTGATTGGACGGGTGTCATGGCAAGGCCACATGACAGCCATGTGCCTCCGCGTGCCTGAGGCAAGACTTCATATCAACTCGCCACCATGGAAGGTCGGTACAGAGAGTGCCTGAATTTGCATTCAATGCAACGTTGGGTGAAAGGGAGATATTGCAATTTGTAGTTATGGCGGACATAAACCAAGGGAGGGAAGGTGTTGTTAAATTGTGTGTTGATCCGGGCCACAGGGTTCATTATGCTCTGCACCGATACACTCCACAGGACTCGGCTCCAGAAGGGAAGCATCTGCGCTCAGTGTAATGGCGTTTGCTGTCAGACGAGGGAGGTTTGCATTCAGTGGGATGGTGGATACGTTCAGCTGAGGGGTACTTGCATTACCAGTCTGCAATTTTGGTTCAGGGCAGTCTCCTACCGTGCTTCCACCCTGAGCCTGCAATTCGACAAGGGCCCGCTGCTCCTGCAAGGATGGTTCGAAGGAGAGGACCTGCTCGAGGAAGGTCGTCTCGTCCTCCATCCTCAAGGCCTCGCCTTCCTTGCTGTCGTTGTCGCTGCCACGAAGGGGTTCAGGCCAACCCCATCCAAGTTAGTCAATTTTTGGAGGCGGGGGGTTCTAATCAGGAACCAGCCCCTGCACCTGCATTTGGCTCAGCCATCTTCACATTTGACAGCTCGATGGAAAAACCACGTATCAATGCACATGTCTCGGTTTTGTTCATCGAGGAGCCCCAGGAAGATGAAAGAGATTCAAGGAGATAGGAGAAAGCCCCAGGTGGAAGCTCACCGGAGGAGGGGAAGAAACCGGAGGACGCACCTGAGCAAGCCCTTAGCAGCCCTCAAAACCAGAAAGCATTGACTTCAAAGGAGGACGATGAGGACGAATGGGATGCGCTGCGAGAGAAATATGGATGGTGTAGGGTGGTCGAGGAAAAGTCCCCGGAGTAGCACTCAACTGGCTCATATCCTCGTCATCCAGCTCTGCTCAGGTTCTCTCATGGTTCATGGCTCTGTTCTTAATTTTCTAGTTTCATATCCAAAGCTTCTGCTTTCTTTTGTTGGTTTTTGCATTGCCTGTCAGGCAAATTGCCGAGAGTCTTATGAGGACCCTGCGTGGGCAGTCCTGTTTTGTTTCCGCGCCCCTGCGAGGGCAATACTGTTCTGATTTTGTGCCCCTGCGTGGGACTAATCCGTCTAGTCTGGTCATTTTGTCCCTTCATGATTAGCTCAAGTCTAGGTACGAAGCCCCGGTGTGGGAAATGTTTTTTTGTGCTGGGTAAACTGAGTCCAAATTGCCACAGTTGGCCATGGACACAATGATTTCATGTCTGTAAAAGTTTCACTGTACATAATATAATAGCGTAGTTTTACTGAGAAAAAAAAATAATAAATTAATAAATAATATCATATAAATTACTATTTCATCCATTTTTCCCATCGAGTTAAAATTACTCGTTTTTTCCCATAGGTGTTAAAAGGTCGCGACTCCCTATTTATCCTATCGCTAAGATCTGATTTTTCTTCTTGTCTTGATGATGAACCACACCGGTTGGTTCGAAACGTGTCGGCTTAAATACACCAATGTGATTTCTAAGTTTTTTTCAAATCAATTATAAAATTTAATAATTAATTCAATTTTATAATTAAAAATAGGAAAACAAGTTCTTGGGAGTGGGTGTGTGTGTATAATATATATATATATATATATATATTATATATATATATATATATATATATAATGAGTTATGGTTTTTAATTTTTTTTTTAATTAAATAACAAAATTAAGATATGACTTCTTTTTAATTGATGATTTATGATATTTATGTGATGAGATTAATCATGTGGAATAATCTGGCAATTTATTTGGTTTGGTCTCCTACTTATACTAGCCTAGTGTTGAAGAATCTAGGGCACATTAGGTGTAATTTGATTCTTCGTTACTCAATAACAATTTGTGGATTATTTTTACTTTTCCTTATTAGCTTATTCTTCTTCTTCTTATTAGTGCATATGTTTGTACTTCATCAAACTGCTACCAAAACATAAGAACGAGAGCACAAGATGTTGGCTCTCTTTGAGGGCAAAAACCTCTCTTCTCTTTAGAGGAAAACCCTTTACTGAATTTCTCTTATTGAAGCTTCTATTGATCAATGGAAAACCCCATACCCTTAACTAAAATATCCTCCAAGGACAAGTCAAGTCCTTTCAAGATCACTTCCTCTTGCAACAGTTCATCCTCTTCCTTCCAACACTTTGTCTTCCTCCCTTCGGCACTTCTTCTGACAACTATAGAGACCTTAAATTGTGAATTCTAGGATGAACCTTGACCTTTTCTTCCTTTGCTTGAGATGGAGTATTTATACCTTAGGATGATGAACTTATAGCCTCCCAACCAAGACATATTTTCTCTTGACAACTATTGCAGACTTAGGGAAGCAGTAATGCAACCCTAATTCTTCGTACATGTGGGGGATTCTCCTCACAAAACTATGTTAGACTTATCTTCCACCCTTCGCTTGCATACCCTTCTTCCACATTTGAGAGAGAAGCCCTGTAGGCCTAGTTTGGCACCTAAACAATAAGATATGGTGAACTGTAAATTTTTTGTTGTCATACCGTAGGGACTGCTCTCCTTTCCTTGCACATGTGGCTGTAAATAGCCCTTCAACACTTCGGTTTTATCCTTCCTTTCTTCGCTGCCTTGGAGACCTTCTCCTTGTCTTTCTGGTGCCCTTTTGCTTGCCTTGTACCTTTGTAGATTCCAGAGGAATGTGTTGTCCTTTTGAGGGAGTTTGCATCCTCTATATATGGAGGTTTGTCCCTACTTTTAGGCCAACTTGTAGGCTAACTTGTAGCTTTGAGGCCAACTTGATTTTCTTGTTGTAACGAGTGCTTTTAATGGCGTCATGGCTTCTTTTGATGGTGTCATTCGTTGACTTTTATACATGAATATACACAATGTAACATACCCTTAAGGTCTTGTTGTGGTGAAAACACAACACCCCCCCCCATTATTGGTTTGCTCAACTCAAATAATGGGGACCCTTTCTATAAAAATTTTGGCTAAGCACCTTTTTGGATTTTTATTTAGTTGATTGGCCTACGCTTTTGTTAAGTTTTAGTTTTCTTGGGATTCTTGTTTTGATTGCTTTGTTAGAATCAATTTTCTATAAGTTTCACGTTGACACTTGTTTCGCCTCATTTGGTCAATTTGTTTGAAAATGGCACTCCTTTGAAGTCTCATCATTTATCTAGCCTGGGTTAAAAATGTATAAGATGTACAGTATTACATTTTGTAAATAAATTAGTTTAATAAGGCATTCATTTTAAATATTAACCCGTAGCAAGTTTTTACTAACATTTTTCATTTGTTAGTCATGCAACCAAATTATTAATTATCGGGGTTTTAAGAAATTCACTCAAATTCCCAAATCAAATCTTAATCTCAAAAACCCAAACATTCAAGTGGCTGTAGTTTATTTTTATTATTTTTCATCTATTTTCTAAGTGGCTATAGTTTTATTTTTAGCTGTAGTTTAAAAACTTAAATTCATAAAAATAAAACCAAAATAAAAATTGATTTTTATATAAAATATTAAATTAATTAAATTAATTATTACAATTAATTAAATTAAATTAATATTTAATAATATAAAAATTATATCGCATTAGAGCTTTTTCATCTATACAAGTTTTAAGAACCCCGATGCGATATCGCATCGGGGACTTTTTGCATTGACACATTTTAAAAAAACCTCATTAGCCAACCCCGATGCGAATTGCCGAAATTTTGAAAACCCCGAAAGGCATGATGTATTAAAGCAAAGTTAAAAAAAAAACAAAAAATTCAATTGCGATTTCGCATCGGGAACTCTCGACTAATGCATGTCATATGAACTCTCACTCAACGTTTTTCCGATGCGATAAGTCAAACTTTGACCTTCACGTATGGCTCATGGCTCACCTATTAATTCATTTTTAGGAATGGTATATGTTACCATATGAATCGTTAATGGCTCAATGATTTATATGAGTATGTTAGCATAAGAAATAGGTAGTGATAGTTTAATATTAAATAAATATTAATTAATTAATTAATATATGTAATATTTATTAATTTAATTTAAATAAAATTAAATATTATTTATTTATATTTGGTCTCAGGACGTAACCATTATCATCATCATCATCATCAAATTATTTATAAAAGTTATATTTTAGTTAATTAGATATTAATTAATACATAGTTTATTAATTAATTAGTTTAGGTCATAATTAATAATTAAATTAGAAACAATTATTAGATAATTAGAATCCTAATTTAGGATTTAATTTTTAATGAGAATTTTGATTTTTTAGCCCAGCAACAGAATTTCCAGATTCATGCCAGATTTGACGCATCAACTTTGGAAGCTCATAGAATGAGTTTTACTTGGCCAAATGAAGCCCAGGACGGCTCATTGGAAAGAGAAAATCAAGGAGAACAATTTTGAGGAGGTTACACTAACAGATTTAATCATTTATTGGGTCAAAAATCAGGCAGAAGATCAAGCTCTGAATTTTGAAAACAAAATAAATTTTCAGAGTTATTTTCTTCATTTTCATTTATCCAAAGCCTTTTCTAATGGCAGATCCATTGGTTAATAATATCTTTGGCCAATTAAACCACCCCAAACATCAATAGAAAGCTGATATTTTATGTTTAATTAGTTATTTAAATAGAATTTGATTGGATTTGATTTAATTGCCAGAAACGATATTTTAATTGCATCTTAATTTATTTTGATTTATTTTGCAGGAAAACAGTGGAAGAAATATGGAAAAAGAATCTCAATCAATGAGAATGCTCCAGCAATTGAAGATCAGAATTAGGAGCAAATAAAATTAGATTTGGCAGATTTCTCTTCAACAAACTCTCATCTCAAAATTCCTTCACAAATAGTATAAATAAGAGATTGCAGAATGAAAAGAGGCTGCTCTACTCTGCAATTTTAAACTTCTAAAAGCACTATTGTAATAGGAATTTAAAGTTGTAGGAGAGAGGAGAAAAAATCTCAGATCTGGGGATAATTGAGGATTTTCCCTTTGTATCTTGAATTATGTGTGAGGGGCAGAGTTGGCACTATTGTGGCTCTAGTTTTGAAGGCAGAAGTTCAAGCAATGTAAAGGGCTGTTGGAGACCAAGGACAAAGAAATGGATACAATAAATTGGTATTTCTAATACTACTGTTTCAAATATCAGTTTTAATTTTATGGTGACAGGAATGTGTCATTTTATTCATGTTTGTGCACTATTGTCAATATGGGTAATTTGTCTCAATCTTGTTATTATGTATCTCTGTTTTTATGGATTAATTTCTCATTTTTGAGTAACTATTTACTCTGAAATCTGTCTAATGAAACTGATTTTGTTGAATGGTAATGTGTTGTGAACTATTTCCACATATCATTATTCAATTATTGGATTTATTAATTTGATAATCAATATCATTTTTGTGAACTACTTCATGAATGTTGTTGGTTTATTATTTCAGTTAAGAGGTCTCAATAGGATGTGTTTTGTTATCCATAATGTCAGTTAATTGAACTACTTCATTAGTTTGATATTCATTATAAACAAGACATATCTAAATCCCAATACTTTAATTATCTTGCTCTTAGTTGGGTCAGATCTATATCTGCCTAATTAAGATAGGATTTATATTAGTTTCTTTTGCTTGCATTTAGAGTAAATTATATATTCTTTTAAGTCCTCTTCTCAAAGAGGCAAAACTTTAGTTGTGGCTTGGCTGAACCCAAATTAGCTTAAGGGTCATTCTCTTGCCTGATCAGCAAGAAGAAGTGATCTGATATCCCAGTCTATTGGTAGTTGAAGATACATTATAAACCAATAGCGATAGGGAGAAGTTAACTGGACCTAGTTAAACCAGTCAGAGCCACCACACCAAATGAAAAAGGAGCTGCTTTAAGGTCCGGACCGGGTGGTTATCCCCCGTTGCTGTTGCAGCGATTTTCGAGGCATCCACATTTTTGGCGCTAGAAGGAGGGCCTGAGATTTTTTGTCTATTGGAGTCTTTTCGATTTTAATATTTTATTTATTGTGATGACTCCTCTTAAACTTCCAATTTGGAGTTGTATTCATGGACGTGCATCCTCCAATACCCCACCCGAAGTGGTAAGACTCTTGTCTCAGGAAAGTTTAATGGTAAGAGAAATTCTTCTGCTTTTAATCATGTCTTTCAATTTATTCAAAATGTTTCAAATTATGATTTTCAAGGAATTGATGAAGGCATCTTATGTAGAATTTTCACTCTCACATTTGCGGCAAAAGCCAGAAGCTGGTGTATAACTCTTCCAGTTGCTTCAATCCACAGCTGGGATCAATTTGTTACAATTTTCATTTGTAAATTTGACGGCTATGATTATGAACAAGTATGTGAAGAAGTTGAATATTTACGAAGGTTTGAAAACGAGTCTGTTAATGATTTTAATGTTCGATTTCATTTGAATTGTTTAAAATTTAAAGACGAAGATAAGCCTACGGAAGAAGAATCATTAGATTGGTTTGAATATGTTTGTTCTCTTCCTCCCATTCCCAATCCATATGAAATTAGTTCAAGTTTTGTTTCATCCCCTTCCAACATAAATGAGGATTCCAATTTGGGTGTGCAAATAAACGGTGATGAGGTGGTTTCACAAAGCTTGGAAAATATTTCCATTCAAATACAAGAAGACAACAACAACAATTTTGGAGAAAAAACCTCCTTGAAATCTGAAAACTACTTTGAAGTAAATTCGGAAAATCAAATTGCAAATCAACAAGTACAAGTAGCAATCAAAGTAAATAAAATGCAAACTTCTGTACAAATTTCTGAATTTCTCCATGATGAGCAAATGCCAAAATCAGAGCAGCAAAGCAGCCTTCTTCAAGAAAGCATGAGTATGCAAAGGAATGATTTGCAATCTGAAATTTACAATGAGCATAATGCACAAGAGCTCTCAAACAGAGACATTTTTAAATGCATTGTTTCAGGTTCACATTTTTCCCTTTATCCTGATATTTTTAATGATAGTAATTTTTCCCCTCTTGGTATCAAGGATATTTCAGAAATTAAAAAGGATGATTTAAATGAATTACCATTAAATTTTTATCAAGATAAAGAAAAATAATTGATCATTCTTTTGACACTAATGAACATGAGATTTTTGTTCCTCCTTGTTTTGATATATTGGATGAAATCGAAGGGAATTCCAGAGAATATTGTGAAGTCATTTATGATGATTACTCTGACATTGAGGATGTTGATTTTTATTCTTCTCAAGAGAATCCTCATGATAAAATTCAAATAACATCTATAAATGAGGAACGTTTCAATGTAGAAATTATTCCAACCAATCCTCATTTTAGAGTAGCAAATTATCTTCATGATTTCATTATTCAAGAAAACATTACAATTTATGATTCATATCATGATCAAACTCTCATTCCTACTCATAATCATAATTCGTTTTCTAATTCACAAGTTGGAATTCAAAATTTTTCAAATTCCATAATTCTGGCCAATCCTTGTGAAAATGAAATCATTTCAAAATAGTCCCAATTGTATTGTAACATTAGTTGTAAAAATAGTGATTTCATTTTATTTTTATTTCCTCAGTTATTTTGTTTAAATTTAGATTTATTTTCTGATTTTATTTTGCAAAATTTTCACGCTTTTCGCTGGTATATTGAACACCTTACTATCAAACACTCAATTGATGCATTGCCCAATTGGGAAATTCAAGTTTCATATTATAATCATCAGCATCAAAAGATATTAATATTCCAATTTAAATCAATGTTAATATTTCATCAAAAGATTCTATCTTTTCAAAGGCAATGTCAACGAGAGAATGTATTTTTGCAATCTGGCCAGCAATTTAATTCAATTAATAATTTTCCATTTCATTTGAAAGATTTCCATCCATTTTTCATTAATTCATTTGAAAATTATTTGGAAATTTTTCTCTCAAAGGAAATGGTTAATAGCTTAACATTTGTACATAACACTAACAATTTTTTCCATGCCTTTGAATTTGAAAACTCATATCCACAATTTGGCCTGTCATCTCCTCTTTTGAACATTTCCCAATCGTTAATGGAAATCCATCCAGATTTTTGTGATCTAATTGGCATCGAATTGGAAAGGAAATTTCATGAGAAAGAGATTTTAAATCAGTTACTAACAATATCTGTACATTTTGATTTCATATTTAATTTCCTTGGTTTAGTTAGATTTGTATTTTTATTACTAACATTTGAATTGTACATATATGCGAGAATAAAAATGAGAGAATGGCTACACTGGAAATATGACTATACCTAGTCATTTTCATGTATATGGTTAGAATAGGAGTAGAATTAATTTAGTTAGCTTGTTTTATGTAGTTAATTTATTTGCATTAGTTCAGTAGATTAAAAAATAAAACAAAGCAATCAGCCTTCTCATACATGTTCTGTGGAAACATTTTTCCTTATCAGAAAATTTTAATTCTTGCTTTCCTTTTTGGAATTTCTTATAGAAATATCTCTGCTCTGCCTATTTTGAATAATGTCTTGATTAAATTCAATTAAAGTTGCACTTGGTATCAATTGCTTCAAAGCCACTTTTCTTTATTTCGAGATTTCCTTCTAAGATTTTCTTTTGAAATTTATATGGTAAGGATTTGAGGATATAAAAGCTTCATGATCCCATTATCCCATGAGATGTCTGATTGACTATGATAAGCCTAATTCTAATTCAATCATTATTAGTCAGTCTAACCTGTCACGGTAATCATATGAAGTTCATATTATCTTCCTCGATATTTGCCAAAAGTTGATCTTAAGGATGCCCATTTTGCCAAGTGCACACATTTAAATCTGTTTTGATATTTTTCTACAATTAGTGGCTTAATCTCATTCTAATCTTTAGTTTATTATTTGATGCTGTAAAACGCATCATGTTTATTTACTAAATGCATTATTGAATAGTCACTATAACAATACAATTTTTTCTCAAGATTAATTCGGAATAAGCAGAGGTAATAAATTGTTGTTTCACCTCGAAAGGGAAGCATAGTTTCATATTTATTTCTGGTAAATTTTATATTCCACGGACATCAATAAACAGATTTTATTTAGACTGATTACACACTTAGATTTAGAATAAATAATGAGGTGATTTTAAACAAAAGAAAATTTTTGATAAACCCAAAGGAAGAATTTGAATATTTATGAGGTAAAATCTGCAGACAATTTCCTTCCAGGAACGCATTTACAAGTTCGTTCTTATCTCTTATTACTTTATGTTTTTCTTAGCTTATTTTTTATTCGTGTTCTGTTTTATTTACAGGTTTTTATTTATTTTCAAAACTTGAAGTAAGCAGCAAACTCATTTCAAATTTGCAAACAGGTTCAGGGAAATTCAATTCTGATTCATTAGAATTTAAGCATTTTTGTAGCTTTGCATTCATTCATTAGAAAACCCAATTAAAATTTCAAGAAATATCATAAGACCATTCACATCATAAGATTTCATCGAAAGTAGTTCTTAGTATTTCTTTTGATAAAAAATTGTTCATCAAAGACCTCCGATGTATTATCTTACTCATATGCCATATTGCATTTCGCATATCGGAGCTTTCCAAGTGAAGTATACTTCCATGAACATGAATCGCTGATAATCAACTTTATCGATATTGCGATAAACACATAATTCCGAACCCAATATGAAATTCAAATCAAATTCATAAAATATTGCATCCGCTCAATCGCAATAATGGTGGGACCATAACTTTAAAAGAGGTCGATGTCTCGGATCCGATATGTTATTAAAATCCCATCATAAAAAGTTATCGGGTCTGTTATTCATCGCATATCGACATCACAACAATCATATTGTGTTACATCGGGTGCTCAAGATTTCCAATCGCTGATTTACGTCATTCATCGCATCGCCGATATCGCAATCACTTCCTTGCATTTTTATTATGGCCATATCTATTATGGCCATATCACTATTCCAAATTTGCAATGCGCAATGTGCAATGAGCAAAATACAAATCGCAAGATGCGATGTGCGATATAAGAATTGCAACATGGCTGTCCCCGATTCGCAATATAATAGCTCTTCAATAGTGTGATCACTACATCTCATCGCACATATCTTCTTCGCATGATCTCATATCTGCAATTTGCTATTTCAACCACCGATGCAATAGCTTTCAATGCATGCCTTTGAGCCATTAACATTTAATCAATATATGGCATAGCAACAAAAATAAAGTCTTGCAAAATTAAAATTCAAGCATGGTGAAGAGACATATGATGCGAATTATCCGATACGGCGATGTGTTATTTTAAAAGTGAGCTTGGGTAACCACTATGGTAAGAAAGCAATTAATGACTAATTTGTAGCATATTTAAACTATTTTGATTTCCCATACATTTCAGTTTTAAATATATAATTCCATAATTAAAAATGGAATTCAAGACCTCTCTATCTTCATATTTAAATTTTATTATCTTGGATTTGGTCTTGATTTTGGACGATTTATAAAATCATGGAATTTATACGAAACTTATAATATTTTGAGAAACATTCGTTACTGCAAATTCTCATTCTCATTTTTTATGCATTGGTTTTAATTTCAATTCCCTTGAACACAAAGCATTCATTTCTACATTTTACTGCTTTCTTTAGTGTAAATAAAATAAATAATGATTTTGGGTTACAGAATTTTGGTTAGTTTGATTTCTTTATGTTTTTAATATTAATTAGAATAAGAAGTCAACTAGTTTGCAGAAACTGATACCTTTCAGGTAAGATCAAAAGAAATGATCCAATGGTAAGATTCATGTGCCCACTTTCATTAATTTCCATTTCATTACTTTAGTTTCAGTTTTGTTTTTCTGATATATGAATTTGTTTTGAAGCGATTCATAAAAGCCTCCAATCCTCTGCCAGATCATATTTTCAAAGTCCATACTCTTCTCCTGGTTTTATTTCAATAAGCAGCGATAATCTTCATCGAAACAGCTACACCAGGAAGTTTCTGAACCTTTAATCTGTTTCTTTAAGCATTCCTTTTTAGAAAATGATTAAGATGATGCTTGGAAACAAGAAGATTCATATTAGACAGAAAATATTCATTGTGGCTGAATTTTACAATCACTATTATCTAAAAGCCTAAAGCATTCACAACAAGGTATGTTTTTCTAAATCTCAACATAAGAAGGAATGATTACATGCTTATTTTCATTTTCTTCATATTGTTGGAGACATTGGTATAAACATTCTTGTTTGAGTTTATTTTGCGAAACTTGGATTTTCCTTTCCATTTTTAGAGATTTCTTTGTTTTTATTTTTGTTCGCTGATTTCTTTTCTCATTGTAGTATAAAAATTCTTTTCCTTCGGATTTCAGCTTTGATTTTGGTGACTTTGCCATTATTTATATAGAAGGGCTATTTTTTACTTCACAATGGTCAGGATACGTGGAGAAAAATTGTTAATAGTCACCTATTAGTTTTTTCTTAAATCTCTTAATAAAGTTTGATTTTCTTATTATTAAAGTAGACATACTTAAGGAAGATATTACCAATCAAGAGAAGTTGGCAAAGTATCATAAAATCTACAAAAATTCATTTTCATCAAAATTGTAATCATTTTGAGATTTCAAAATTTTATTAGGATCTTTCAAATTTCTATTATCAGTCAAGAAAAGTTATTTTTAACCAAGTAAAGATACTTTACAGCAAAGAACCTTTAACTATGAAATTGTCATTCTTAACTCTTAAGGAGTCAATGATTCTCCATGTCCCAAAAAGTCTTATTTTTCTAGAGTATAATCCAGAAATATATTTAAACTTAAAAGATAAGAGGTCTCATCGTGAGCCTGCTTACCATGATCATAGGGGAAAATAGGCTGACATTACCAACACTGTTAAACAAACCAGGGTAATGGCTTATGATTGCAAACAATTATAAGACAAGGGGTCTCATCACGAGCCAGCTTGTTCAGTTCAATTTTAACCAGTGAATGGCATTGTCAACTATCTGGCTACCATACTAAGACAATGGCTTTTAAGATTTAATAAAAAATAAAAAATAAAAAATAAAAAAAAGTAATACATATATAAATGGATTTATCTCTAGATCAATAATTCTTAAAAAGATGGGATTCTGAACCATTGATGATTAAAAGGTAACCCTGTCGAAACTATGGATGTTTGCTAGCAACAGTGGCTCTACCTATGACAAATGAGTATATTTTAAAAGCTAAGCTGTAAAGTTACCCCTGCTTTATCCCTTCAGCTAATTAATGACTGATATAGAGTTTCGAAATATTTTAATTTATGAGGAATTTTAAGAAAAATTACAGTTAGATGATTCTGGTTTTTATTCAAACTAATGAACCTACTCAAGCATTTCACGCAAAATTTTCTCTCCTTTAATTATTTTTTACTTTAAGTCTAGGAAAATCTCATTCATAACAAAGAGAGATAACTGGTTCTTCTCCTGTGTGTCGCCATTGTTGTGG
>APFE031449929.1:74954-120796 GCA_000404065.3 Pinus taeda | reverse complement strand
ATTAGAATTCTAATTTAGGATTTAATTTTTAATGAGAATTTTGATTTTTTAGCCCAGGAACAAAATTTCCAGATTCATACTAGATTTGACTCATCAACTTAAGAAGCTCATAGAATGAGTTTTACTTGGCCAAATGAAGCCCAGGACGACTCATTGGAAAGAGAAAATCAAGGAGAACCTTTTTTAGGAGGTTACACTAAGAGATTTGATCATTTATTGGGTCAAAAATCAGGCAGAAGATCAAGTTCCGAATTTTGAAAACGAAATCAATTTTCTGAGTTATTTTCTTCATTTTCATTTATCCAAAGTCTCTTCTAATGGCAGATCCATTGGTTAATAATATCTTTGGCCAATTAAACCACCCCAAACATCAATAGAAAGCTTATATTTTATGTTTAATTAGTTATTTGAACAGAATTTGATTGGATTTGATTTAATTGCCAGAAATGATATTTTAATTGCATCTTAATTTATTTTGATTTCTTTTTGCAAGAAAACAGTGGAAGAAATATGGAGAAAATGATCTCAATCAATGAGAATGCTCCAGCAATTGAAGATCGGAGATTTTTGAGCAAATAAAATTGGATTTGGTAGATTTCTCTTTACCACACTTTCCTCTCAATGAATTCCTTCACAAATAGTATAAGTAATAGATTGCAGAACGGAAAAGGGGTTGCTCTCCTATGCAATTTTAAACTTCTGAAAGCACTACTGTAATAGGAATTTAGAGTTGTAAGAGAGAGGAAAGTAAATCTCAGATCTGGGGATTATTGAGGATTTTCCTTTTGTATCTTGAATTATACATGAAGGACAAAGTTTGCACTATTGTCACTTTCGCTTTGAGAGTAGAAGTTCAAGCAACGTAAAGGGCTGTTGGAGACCAAGGACAGAGAAATGGATGCAATAAATTGGTATTTCTAATACTACTATTTCAAATATCAGTTTTAATTTTATGGTGACAGGAATGTGTCATTTTATTCATGTTTGTGCACTATTGTCAATATGGGTAATTTGTCTCAATCGTGTTATTATGTATCTCTGTTTTTATGGATTAATTTCTCATTTTTGAGTAACTATTTACTCTAAAATTTGTCTTATGAAATTGATTTATTGAATTGTAATGTGTTGTGAACTATTTCCACATATCATTATTCAATTATTGGATTTATTGATTTGATAATCAATATCAGTTTTGTGAACTACTTCCTGAATGTTGTTGGTTTATTATTTCAATTAAGAGGTCTCAATAGGATGTGTTTTGTTATCCATAATGTCTGTTAATTGAACTACTTCATTAATTTGATATTCATTATAAACAAGACATATATAAATCCCAATACGTTAATTATCTTGCTCTTAGTTGGGTCAGATCTATATCTGCCTAATTAAGATAGGATTTAGATTAGTTTCTTTTGCATGCATCATAGAATAAACTTGCATTTAGAGTAAATTCTACATTCTTTTAATTCCTCTTCTCAAAGAGGCAAAACTTTAGTTGTGGCTTGGCTGAACTCAAATCAGCTTAACGGTCATTCTCTTGCTTGATCAGCAAGAAGAAGTGATCTGATATCCCTGTCTATTGTTAGTTAAAGATACATTATAAACCAACAGCGATAGGGAGAAGGTAACTGGACCTAGTTAAACCAGTCGAAGCCACCACACCAAACAAAAAGGGAGCTTCTTTAAGGTCCGGACCGGGTGGTTATCCCCCATTGTTGTTGTAGCGATTTTCGAGGCATCAACAGGACCGTGTTTCATAAATTTTAAGATTGTACCATCAACAACATCATTCAATCATTAAATATATTTGTATCAACCAATCACCATTTGAATCAACCAAAGCCGAACCAATCATTCACTTAGACCACCAATCAATCTCATCATTCAGAATACTGTCACCAGAATACAGTAACTAGAACCCAAACTAGAACCCAGAACTCTGCAACAGTAAAGAGAAACAACTTAGATATATTTTATAAGGTATACACTACCTCCATGTGTCTAACCTACGTGTACACATGCTTTGCTCAAATCCAACCAGCATATACATCTGTAAATATAAATTCAGAGTTCTATAGCTATTCCAAACTTTAGTTATACCCAAATCATATCATTTATAGAATAATACATGCATCTAGAATATACATTAGCAAACACACATTATGATAGTTCATTTTATGCCTTAAGTTCCCGATCCATCATTAGATCTGATCTCCCATCATCAACTAAGGTTCATCCTTGGTTTAGATCCAGCGATGCACCATAACCCAATAACCTACATACTAGATCTCACACTTCATCAGATATTCGATACTTGCACACTTTGGCCTAATGATCTTCTCCTCCTTTTACAGTTTTAGGCCTTTCTCAATACCATGGATCAAAACCACTTAGGACCAAATACTTAGGGTCAATACCTTGGAACAAATACCTTGTACCAATCCCATGGATCAAAATACCATGGACCAAATATTTAAGACTAAAAATTTAGTTTTCCAAGCTATGCATGTCTTTCCTTCTATGAAAGTGTGTGTGTACATATATGTGACTTGTATAGAGTGAACCTGCGTGTATGCACAGCTCGGTCAATGGTGAACCTGCGTATACCTCTCTTTCTTCATTCTGTGAAGACTGATCTGTAATTCTTTGTTGTTTACTTGCTATATTGTCATGTTTCGTTTGAGTGAGTTACCTTCTGAAGTGATTCCTTGAAGCTTCCCTGCATTTCATCACATCTGTAAATGTTACTGTCATGCATTCTGTCACATCTGATATCTCTTTTGTAGATTCATCTAGTTACCATGTACAAGTGAGTTATTCTTCTACAAGTGGGTTGCCATCAAGTACAACACATACATCATAATGCCAACACTTTTTCTATACTGCCACCATTTTCTCGACCCCAAAATGCCTAGTAACCTGACTGTAGTGTGCTTCCCAAATCATCTTCACACGCTCACTTGAAGGAACACAAAGGTGTCTTAGGTGGCATAACAAAGCATCCTAGAGGTGAAAATCTAGAACTTGGTGACCCTCCAAGATCATATGGTATCTGTGGCTGAATTTTGGGTCATTTTTGTAGAGAAGGGGCCAATCAGAAGTCTCGTGCCCACAAGAGTTGAGCATGGTGATTAACGCCATGACCAGTGGTTAGCTGAGGCAGTCTGCAATGTTATTTGTGATTCCCTTCTTATAATTGATATTCAAATGGAATTCTTGGAGGTATGTTGACCACTTCTAATGGTGATCATTCTGCAACTTCCCTTGCGTATGTATGAACTGCAGGGGTCAATGGTCTATGTGGATGACCATTTCCTTCCCCAAAATGTAATTCTTCCATTACCAGAAGGCCTACACAATGGAATACATATCTTTGTAATAAGTGGGATACTTCCGAACTGTGTCTAAAAGTGTCTCACTGTGATATGCCACTGGATGCCCTTATTGAGTAAGGACTACCCCAATGGCATAGTCAGAGGCATCTGCCTCAATTTCAAATGGTTGTTGTAAGTCTAGTAATGTTAGCATTGGTGTAGAGTAGAGGCGATGTTTCAAATTTACAAATTCCTTATGTTGAGATTCAGATGAAAATAATTTTTCTTTCGCTCCTCCGCTGGTGACTTGACTCAAGGGTCAAGTGATATGAGAGAACCCCAACACAAACCTACGGTAGAAATCGGCAAGACCCAGAAAGATGCGAAACTCCATTAGAGTGGTTGGGGCTGGCCAATCTCCAATGATTTGGATCTTGGTTGGATCCACATGCACCCCCCATTCATCAATAATGTATCCCAGGTACTAAACCTGGGTCAAGCCAAAATTTCATTTCTCCAAATTGGCACACAGCCTATGTTGCCGTAGTGTTTGGAGAACCTATCGGATGTGGTGGAGGTGCTCTTCCCAACTCTAGTTGAAGATCAGGATGTCATCCAAGTATACCACTACAAATGAGTTGGTGAATGGTCGTAAGATGTCATCCATAAGCCTCATGAAGGTTGCAGGAGCATTTGTCAACTCGAAAGGCATAACCAACCATTCAAAAAGGCCCTCCTTAGTTTGGAAGGTAGTCTTCCACACATTGAAGGGTTCAATTGGTACCTAGTGATATTCGGACTTCAAGTCGATCTTGCTAAAATATTTTCCCCCTTGAGTTGGTCCAGAAGGTCATCAATCTGCGGGATCGGGTACCTATTCTGGACAGTGATCTTGTTCAGTGCCCAATAGTCAATACAGAGTCTCCAAGTCCCATCCTTCTTCTATACAAACACAATCAAGCTCCCAAGGGGTGATGAACTTGGCCGAATGTGACCTTTCTGTAGCAAATTTTGAATTTTCCTCTTGATTTCATCATTCTCCAGAATGGAGTGCCAATAGATTGGTCAGGTAATGGTGCACCTAGGTAAGATCAATGGAGTGCTTGACCTGATAGTGAAGAGGCACCCCTGCAAGGGAGGTTAAGATGTCCTCATACTCCTTCATGACCTTGTCCATCTGTTGTTCTCATGCGGAGGGGCTTTGTCTGGAGGTTGTGGCCACCATCGTTTTCTTTCCTTGAGGGCATATCATTAGGAAAACAAATTTCCCGATTTTTTAAATGAGCTTACTGCATTACTTTTCAATAACTAGAGAGACGGTGGTAGGCGGTGCTACCTCTGGTATCCTGTACAACTTATTTCCCAATGTAACAATAACAACGGAAGGCCTTGACTCATACAGAGCATGTCACTTCCACAAGTATGGTTGGCCTAATAATACATCAAAAACATCAAGGGGAGCAACGTCACATATTACCTCATCCATGAAGGGCTTGATGTTATATGGAAGGCGAAATTGTTGGTGTTGGCTTTATGATAAAGGTGTTGTCCTTGATGGCAAGTCGCTCAGATGAAAGATCACAATACAGCAGGTTAACAACAAAGAATTGCATATCAAACTACACAGAATGAAGAAAGAGAGGTATATGCAGGTTCACCTTGACCAAGCTATGTATACATGCAGGTTCACTGTATACAAGTCACATATACGTTCACATGCACTTTCACAGAAGCAAAAGCGCATATATGTTGAAAAGTAAGCTTTTGGTCTGTAGTATCTGGTCCAAGGTATTTTGACCCATGGTTTTGGTCCAAGGTATTGACCCTTGGTATTTGGTCCAAGGTATTGGTCCTAAATGGTTTTGATCCATGGTATTGAGAAAGGCATAAAACTATAAAAGGAGGAGAATACCATTAGGCCAATGGGTGCAAGTATCAAATATCTGATGAAGTGTGAGATCTAGTATGCACGTTATTGTGTTATGGTGCATTGTTGGATTAGAACCAAGGATGAACCTTAGTGGATGATGAGGGATTAGATCTAATGATAGATCAGGATCTTAAGGCGTGAAATGAACTATCATTATGTTTTTTTTCTCATGTATATTGTAGATCTAAATACTGACGCATATATTATTCTGTAAATGGCATGATCTGGGTATAGTTGAAGTCTAGTATAGTTGTAAACTTATGAATAAACATTTACAAATGTATACGCTAGTTGGCTTTGACAAATGTGCATACACATGATGATTAGACATAAGGAAGTAGTTTATACCTTGTGAAGAATGTTTCAGTTGTTTTGTTTGTTGTTACAGAGATCTGGGTTTTGTTCTAGTGACTATATTTTGGTGACAGTATTTTGAATGATCATATTCAAGAGTTTCAGTGATTGTTTTATGTACTTGATGATTATATTGCAGCTATGATTTTGTTGATGGGTCCAGTATAAAAATTGGATGAAACGTGGCCTTTAGATTATGATGTTGTGTTCCAGGATTATCTAGTCTAAAAATTTATGAAACATGGTCCCTGGTAGAAGAGTGGAGTTTCTTGTAGGGTGGCACCTACATTCTAGTAAACATATTGGCTAGTACAAGAGCTAGGGGGTTGTAGATCCCTTTCAGTAGTAGCTGGAAAATGAGAGAAGGTTGTAGCCTTCTGCAGATAGAAGCCTGCATACTGGTATAAGTCTACACCAGTACAAAATTGTAAATGAATTTTCCTTATTATTGAAAGAATACCGAGATGACAACAGCAGGTGGCTTTTACCTGCATTGGGTTTCCACTTTATATCTTGGTGTTCATGTGTCACGCTTATGTGTAATGCTTTATTCTACTTTTACTGCACTGTCTAATTAATATTTGACATACTGGTTAAATCTCAATCCATGATAAATTGGGTAAATCAAAAGTTATCTGCATATACGTTGGTTGCTTTAATAACAGTCGTGTGTACATGTTGATTCACTTAGCCAAGGTAGCATATACAAATCTATTTATGGAAATGAAATATTATTGATTTACAAATACTGATTCACCCCCCTCTCAATATTATTTCGTATCAGAGGAGGTCCTTCAAAAGAAGCTTGATTGCTCGAAGGAAGATCCATCATCATGAGTAATCAACAAAGCAGGGGATCCATCAAACCGCCAATCTTTGATGGGAGAAACTTTGTTTATTAGAATATAAGAACCACAGCCTATTTTCGATCACTTGGAACAAATGTCTAGGAAATCATGGAAGGAGGATATACATTTCCATCAACAATTCCTACAGATACGGTAGGTAAAAAGTGTTGGCTTATATGGGCTTGACCCAGGTTTGGAAGAGTTATTTGGCCAGACAAATCCCGCAACTACCAACCCTTTCGGAAACAGCCCGCGGAGCGCGGACTGAGGTCTCACCCGAGGTAGCAAGGGAGGGTGCTAGAACCAGGTTTCCACACCCTAGGGATGTCTTGGTGTGGTCTGGGAGGTTTGCGCACTGGTTTACAGCTCCCTGATTTTCAGTACTCACATCGATCCAAAGTGATTATATGTTTCTTATTACTGTGTTGTTCTACTCTTATGATTCAAAGCTATTCAACAAGGTCTTTAAGCAACCATTTAACCAACATAATTGATTCACACACAAAATGAACCTAGATTCATGTACACTTATCACATTTATATTAACCAGATATAGAAAGGTAAACCATAAAGATAGAGGAGCGATAACACAAAATTTACAGAAGAAAACTTATCTTTATTATTATTCTCCACCAATACATCCAGATCTACCCTACACACTCAGCTGCAGGGGTCTGCGCACATAGTTTTGGACTTTATAGGCCTTTGCGCACACAGCTGCAAAGCCTCTACCTACTACCCAACCCTTGACTCAGACTTACAGATGCTTTCATACTATCTTCTTTTAGAAACCATTACATTTCTTTTCTCCAAAAAAAACTTCATTTCCATCATAGAGTTGTGCTCTATTTATAAGGAGCGCGGGCTGACTCTATTTACATTAGTTTTTATTATTTTCGGGTGGAATACCCATTGACTCAATCTATTACACTTCGCACTCCACATACTTCAGAGTTATACAATATTTTAATCCTACTTCTTGGGCTTTCTACCCAAAAATCGTTACACGGGACCTCTGCTACACAACAGTCCCCCAACATAATCATCGTGACTCATCCCAAGTCACTCATCAGTATAGCTAGACGCACTGCCTTGGCTTTGCAGTTTGCCTCCCTCTGAGTGGTGCTCGTCATCCTGCTGCTCCTCCCTTGTCTACTGCAATGCTTTAGTCGTTTTCCGCTGCAATGTTTCTACCACATCCCACAATCAATAATGCTCATTCTACTTTGCTTGGTTAACATAGACCACCCCCTCTGAGGATTCTAGCACGACTAGGGGAGCCGCCTCCTTGTACCACTACAGCTTCTTTTGACATTTGTACTTGCCCTTCGCACCACCCACTGTAGCTTGTGATGCAATTTTGCAAGACCCTGGCTATTATCCATTAGATCCTAATCTTCGAGGGACATCAGAGGCAACTTACTAACTGCATATCTACCCATGGTCTCAATCTATTTATCCTTTCTTCATTCTATTGTAGAGCGCCAACTTGCCCCTAGGCGAGGTGACGACCTTCGGATTAATTCTTCTTCATGTTCCTTCTTTTCTAGTACATATCCTATTGGTGATGTTGTAGCCTACAGGATGCCTGCAGCTATCACCCGCACACTCCTTAGAGAGTTCTACCTCTCTATCAGCTAGATTACTACGTTCAAGTGCATACCTTGTGCATAGATAATGAACAGCTCAATCTATGTGTCCAAAACGTAGGCCACCCAGTGGACTCCCCTCGGTACTTTATAAGTCATGGGAAATTCAAATGCAGTGATTGCCACTCATTCCCATTCATATAACCTTCCCATGTGGAATCTATAGCCATTCATTCCATATCTGACTCGTACTATTTCTCTTAATTGCCCACCGCCTGCTCCCTTTTACCGTGATGTAGCCATCTTGTCATATCTAGTGGTCATCATTCCTTTTATCCCATAGCATGGTAGGAATATGCAAATCACAGTCATTTTGTTGCACATTGCAGACCTTTGTTAGTGTAGTCTCCATAATTTTGTTGAATGCCTCAATAGCCCCATTCATTTGCGGATGGTAGGGCGTGCTCTCTTGGTGATAGACCTGGAATTCCTCTGTGAGTGCGTTGATTGTTTCATTAAAAAAATGTGTTCCCCTATCACTCATGATAATTTTGGGGCAGTCAAACCTATTCAGTACATTCTCAAATAAGAATTTTGATGTTGTTGTAGCCCTGCAATCTTTAACCAGCTGTGCCTCAGCCCATTAGGTCAAATATTTAGTCGCAGTGGTGATATAGCGCACACCCATCTTTCCTTTTGGTTCAATAGGCCCAACGAAGTCGATCTCCCATTCCTCAAATGGCTATAGCATTATCTATGGCTGAAGTGGCATTTCATCCCTTCGCGACGGTTTGCCCATCCATTGACATGCATCACAAGCCTAACAGTATGCTTTCAAATCTTGATGTTAACTAGGCTACCATAATCTGGCACAGAGAATCTTTTGGGCTGTGGCTCGGCCCACATAATGTCCACCAGCAACCCCTCCATGTGCTTCGGCCAGGATCTATTCACGCTCGAATTCCTGTACATATCGACACAATATTTCGTCGTTGCCCATCTTGTAAAGGTGACCTGCAATTACGGTAAAATTCGTTGCGCATATTACTAATTCCTTCTTTTGCTAGCCCCAAGGGTTAGCACAATCGGTCAAGTCGGGGCCTCGCCAATGGGAGGTCACAGGTTCGAAACCCATAAGCTCTTGGGGTTAGGTCTGTTGTGACCGAGGGGTGGACCCCCTTCGGGTGGGGTCCACCCAGATTTCTCGAACCTGGAGTAGCGGACTCACTGACCAGGGCCCAAGAACCAGTAGGAAAAAAAAAAAAAAAAAAATTCCTTCTTTTGCTGGATAGAATACCCTTGCAGTGCAGTGCCCGTAGTTAAAAAGTGGATAGTATCTTCAAAATGGCCATCCGCAATGTGCACGGCATATAATTGGGCGTCCGGGAGTCCCTCTTCTAGATTTGTTGGTTCTTTTCCGGTCTCAATTCAGGACAGATGATCTGAACCTACATTCAGGCATCTTGGATTTACAACAACCTCAAAACCATATTCTTGAAACAACAACAACCATCGACAAATGCGCCCCCACAACAAAGGCTTATTCACTAGGTACTTGAGTGCAGAGTGGTTCGTGTACATCTTAAAATGTCCTCCGAGTAGATAGTGATGGAACTTTTGGAACACGTATACCATCGCTAATCCCTCTCATTCAGTAGTAGAGTAATTCTTCTCTACTTTGGACAACCTATGACTTGCGAATATAATCAGATGGTCTAGTCCCTCCGCTCCTGGTTGAGTGAGTACCACTCCCAGCGCAATACAAGACGCATCCATATGCACATGAAACTTGACATCCCATTTTGGAAAGACTAATATAGGGGCGGAAGCCATTTTATCCTTAAGCATCTCTAGGCTTCTGTTGCACTCCTCGTTCTAGCAATAAGCAGCATCGTTTTTCAACAATTGCTCCATCGAATCCATAAACTGGACGTAGCTTTTGATGAACTTCTGATAGTACCCCGTGTGTCCCAACATAGTGCATAGCTGCTTTACACTGCACGGCGCTTGCAGATTCAATATGACAGCGATATTTTCCGGATCCACCATTAGTCCTTGCTTACAAACAACATGGCCCAATAAGTTCCTGAAACGGATGAGGAAAGTACACTTTTTTAAGTTGAGCAAAATCAAATGTCATCGGCAAGTATCCAACATCAATCGTAAGCTCGCGACATGTTTCTTAACCAAGCCAAATACAGTCTAGTCATCCAGGTAAACTTCTAAGAATTTGTGGATAAATTCCTTGAATGCGGCTACCATAATACGGGAAAATATCACAGGCGCATTCTTCAATCCAAAGGGCATTACCGTATATTGAAAATAACCCCATTTTGTAGTGAACGTTGTCTTGCTCCAATCCTCTGGTGCGATCTTGATCTGATGGTACCCAGAGAACCCATCTGTGAAGGATTATGCTTCCTGCCCGCCCAAATTTTCGAGTACCTCATTTGTAAAGGGTGTTGGAAATGGATCATTAACACCAGCATCATTGAGGTTGTGCAAATCCACATAGATGCGGATTTCCCCCTTCTGTTTCTTCTCCTGTATGACCATAGGGATGACCTAATCGGACTCCTTGACTGGTTCAATAATTCATGCTGCCAACATCTTATCCAATTCTTCGTGGACCTTCGCTTTGTATTTTGGATTCAATCGATAAGGTTGCTGCTTCACTGGCTTCACATCTGGCTTCAATGTTATCTTCATCATCCCTAGGTCTCCTAGAATCCCCTTCAGCTTTGTCATTTTTGTAGGGAATAAATTGCGGTATTCTCAGAGTGGCTCAACGAAATTTTCCATCATGGTGTCATCCCAGTAGTCCCCAAGTGTAGCATACTTTGGCTCTTCCTCTATTCCGATATTCACTTGCTTTGTTTTCAGTGGCGCTGTGATATATGGATCTTCTTTCTCAGGATTGTGCACCTCATGACTTGCTTCAATTTCTAGTATATTGATGTTACGCTTGTCATCGTCATCATCATCATCTTCTGCTTGTACATTACAACATGCTAAAGCCTAGCTCAACTGTCGTGACCAGTCTTATGGCATGACTTCTTCTAGCTCCAATGGTGTTCTGAATATGGTGGACTTTACTAGCTGTAATGCATCATCCAGCTAGAAGAAAAATGTCAACAAAAACCCTTCACGCAGAATATCCCACTCGCTAGTGCCATGTCGGAGCTCTGTTTGCGTATACTAGTTCCTTGGAATGACATCCAAGGTAGATAAAATAAGTGCACCCATTCAAGTTGAGGCTCCATACCATAAGCTTTGGTCCATTTTCTCAGATGTATGCGTGGATTCTCCCATCCATCATATTTCTCCATTATTCACAGCTCGAACTTCCCAAATCTTATCTACATCATGCGCCTCCAGCTTCACCAATCTTCGAAGGTTCCTTCATGGGTATCCCACCATCATGTTGTTTTCATGTGAAATGCCCATTTAAGTGCATTGAACCGTTGGTACTCTGGTACTACACTTTCGAATTTAACTAGGAAATCCTCTACTACTATCATCTATCATACATTGGCAGTTCGCAGTTCTGAACTTTAACGCAATACAAGGATTTCGTCATCATATTACAGTGCAACGTGGTAGCCTCCCACACCTTGCTACGCCATCGCTCGTCTTCCTCATCTGAATCACTGGCGTAGCCCTATGAGAATCTCTGCTCCTCCTGTGTAGAAATTTTGTAGGTACTATCCAATACATCTCCCCTCTCTTCGCTATGCGTCGGTTCTATGTAGTGCGGTCCGTCTGTTTGATCCAGCGAAACAACAACCTGGAGCGACTTCTTCTTGAATATCATCTTCCTCTATTTGAGGTTAATAACCCCATTCATATCAATGGCCCAGTCTATCCCTAGCAATGCAGGGTACGGACTAGTTTTGTCCATGATTTGAATAACTTTGAAATCCATTCGGGTACTTATGCCATCAACATCTACTGTAATGTCGTGCAGCCATCCCATAGGCAAGATATTCTACTAGTTGGCCATCCACAATTGGATAGGAGACCATTGTAGTGTAGGCTTACCCATGCATTCCCAAGTCTGTTTAGGCAATATGTTTGCATCAGAACCCAGGTCCAAAATGACATGATCCATCTCATAGTCACCAATCTATGCCATTAGCCACATTTCCTGACCCATCCGTGATGCGTGTCTTCCTATTTTCCAGACTGTGTGAGGTTCACCCCAACCTGCACATCTATTAATTAATTCTTGTAACCCTCTAACTGCCTAGTTGTCACGAAGCATTTTTATGCATGTCTCTAAGAAGGAAGTCATCATCGATGGATCCCTAGTCGGCTCAGGTAGATCCCTACTACCTCAAGTAGAGACGCCCATGAAGCTTTCCTTAGCTTCCATATTATTCTTCCTATCAAATTCTCCAATGGTTGTGCCATGTTGCAATATCATGTTGACCGTGGGTTTGTCGTAGGAGGCGCTGCCTTCTTTTGACAAATTTGTGCTATCGGCACGAGGCAATATAACAACTCATGATCAAATTGGTCACAATAAGGGCATGATACTCGAGTTGGATTGGTACAATCTCGTACATAATGTCCTAGTCCTCCATAGTTGTAATAGATTAGCTGCCCGCGACCCCTTCCTAGTCCCATTCCACCCCATCCTTGCTCGCATCCCGGGAACCCGCCATGCGCAAATTCCATAGCTAGATCCTAACCTCGTACCTCAGTCCACATTTTGTAGGCCGGTATCTAGTCCATCAACATTCAATATCTATGACAATCTCTTTCTTCATGACCCACCGATACTAGTATAAGTCTACACCAGTACAAAATTGTAAATGAATTTTCCTTATTATTGAAAGAAGACTGAGATGACAACAGCAGGTGGTTTTTACCCACATTGGGTTTCCACCTTATATCTTGGTGTTCATGTGTGATGCTTATGTGTAATGATTTATTCTACTTTTACTGCACTATCTAATTAATATTTTACATACTGGTTAAATCTCAATCCATGATAAATTGGGTAAATCAAAAGTTATTTGCATATACGTTGGTTGCTTTAATAACAGTCATGTGTACATGCTGGTTCACTTAGCCAAGGTAGCATATACAAATCTATTTATGAAATGAAATATTATTGATTTACAAATACTGATTCACCCCCCTCCCCTCTTAGTATTATTTCGTATCAGAGCAGGTCCTTCAAAAGAAGCTTGATTGCTTGAAGGAAGATCCATCATCATGAGTAATCAAGAAAGCGGGGTATCCATCAAACTGCCAATATTTGATGGGAGCAACTTTGTTTATTGGAATATAAGAACCACAGCCTATTTTCAATCACTTGGAACAGATGTCTAGGAAATCATGGAAGGAGGATATACATTTCCATCAACAATTCCTATAGATATGGTAGGTAAAAAGTGTTGGCTTATATGGGCTTGACCCAGGTTTGGAAGAGTTATTTGGCCAGAAAAATCCCGTAACTACCAGCCCTTTCGGAAATAGCCTGTGGAGCGCAGACTGAGGTCTCACCCGAGGTAGCAAGGGAGGATGTTGGAACCAAGTTTCCGCGCCCTAGGGATGTCTTGGTGTGGTCTAGGAGGTTTGCGCACTGGTTTACAGCTCCCTGCTTTTCAGTACTCACATCAATCTAGAGTGATTATATGTTTCTTATTACTATACTGTTCTACTCTTATGATTCAGAGCTATTCAAAAAGGTCTTTAAGCAACCATTTAACCAACATAATTGATTCACACACAAAATGAACCTAGATTCATGTACACTTATCACATTTATATTAACCAGATATAGAAAGGTAAACCATAAAGACAAAGGAGCAATAACACAAAATTTACAGAAGCAAACTTATCTTTATTATTATTCTCCACCAATACATGCAGATTTACCCTGCACACTCAACTACAGGGGTCCACGCACATATTTTTGGACTTTCTAGGCCTCTGCACACACAGCTACAAAGCCTCTACCTACTACCCAACCCTTGACTCAGACTTACAGATGCTTTCATACTATCTTCTTTTACAAACCATTACATTTCTTTTCTCCAAAAAAACTTCATTTCCCTCATAGATCCGCGCTCTATTTATAAGGAGCGCGGGCTGACTCTATTTACATTACTTTTTATTATTTTCGGGTGGACTACCCATTGACTCAATCTATTACACTTCGCACTCCACATACTTCGGAGTTTTACAATATTTTAATCCTACTTCTTGGGCTTTCAACCCCAAAATCGTTACACGGGACCTCTGCTACCCAACAGTCCCCCAACACAATCATCGTGACTCATCCCAGTCACTCATCGGTACAGGTAGACGCACTGCCTTGGCTTTGTAGTTTGCCTCCCTCTGAGTGGTGATCGTTATCCTGCTGCTCCTTCCTTGTCTACTGCAATGCTTTAGCCATTTTCTACTTCAATGTTTCTACCACATCCCACAATTGATAATGCTCATTCTACTCTACTTGGTTAACATAGACCAACCCCTCTGAGGATTCTAGCGTGAGTAGGGGAGTTGCCTCCTGGTACCACTATAGCTTCTTTTGACATTTGTACTTGCCCTTCGCATCGCCCACTGTAGCTTGTGTTGCAATTTTGCAAGACCCTGGCTGTTATCCATTACATCCCAATCTTCGAGGGACATCAGAGGAAACTTAATAACTGCATATCTACCCATGGTCTCCATCTATTCATCCTTTCTTCATTCTATTGTAGTGCACCAACTTGCCCTTGGGCGAGGTGACGCCATTCGGATTAATTCTTCTTCATGTTCCTTCCTTTCCGGTACATCTCCTACTAGTGATGTTGTAGCCTACAAGATGCCTGCAGCTATCACTCGCATACTCCTTAGAGATTTCTACCTCTCTATTAGCCAGATTACTACCTTCAAGCGCATACCTTGTGCATAGATAATGAACAGCTCAATCTATGTGTCCAAAACGTAGGCCACCCAATGGACTCCCCTTCGTACTTTAAAAGTCATGGGAAATTCAAATGCAGTGATTGCCACTCATTCCCATTCATATAACCTTCCCATGTGGAATCTATAGCCATTCATTCCATATCTGACTCGTACTATTTCTCTTAATTTCCCACCACCCGCTCCCTTTTACTGTGATGCAGCCATCTTGTCGTATCTAGTGGTCATCATTCCTTTTATCAATGCATCTGCATGAGCCTTCTCGTGTGACTATGACCCTTGTGTATGGTCAAATGTATGCATACCATAGTACTCACGCATCCGTCCCCTAGGCTACTTTATCATCCCCCGCTCTCTTGCAACTAGGTGGAGTGGTGAGACTATCTTCTGAATGGCTAGTCAGGCGGTCGGCCCACCCATGTAGAGCTTGAGGCAACTACCATTCACTCTTCCCAGGAAGCGGTCTCCATTGAGTTTAGCCAACTGAACCGTTCCCCCATCACCGACTTCTTTGATGACATAGGGTCCCAACCAGTGCATGCAGAGTTTTCTCGGGAATTTTTTGAACTTACTGTCATAAAGCAATACTAGATCATTGTCTTTGAAGGTGTGCACCTTGATATGGTGATCATGCCATGCTTTCTCACATTTTTTCTGTACCAGCTAATGGAATCCAGCCAAAAATCATTCCTCCTCCAATTCTTCTAGCTGTACGAGCTACTCTTCCAAGGCCCCGTGGTCTGCCATACCTATGATCACTACAATCCGTAGACTAGGCACAATATATTCCATAGGCATAACAACCTCCTTGTCATAAACTAACCGAAACGGTGTCTAGCCTATCAGCTTCTTACATGTAGTTCTGTATGTCCATAGCACGGCAGGAATACGCAAATCCTAGTCATTTTGTTGCACATTGCAGACCTTTGTTAGCGCAGTCTCCATAATTTTATTGAATGCCTCAATAGCCCCATTCGTTTGCGGATGGTAGGGCATGCTCTGTTGGTGTTAGATCTAGAATTCCTCAGTGAGTGCACTGATTGTTTCATTAAAAAAATGTGTTCCCCTATCACTCATGATAATTTTGGGGCAGTCAAACCTATTCAGTACATTCTCGAACAAGAATTTTGATGTTGTTGCAGCCTTGCAAGCTTTAACCAGCTATGCCTTAGCCCATTGGGTCAAATATTTAGTCGCAGTGATGATATAGCGCGCACCCATCTTTCCTCGTGGTTCGATAGGCCAAATGAAGTCGATCGCCCATTTCTCAAATGGTTATAGCATTATCTATGGCCCAAAGTGGCATTTCATCCCTTCGCAATGGTTTTCCCATCCGTCAACATGCATCACAAGCCTAACAGTATGCTTTCGAATCTTGATGTAGAGTAGGCTACCATAATTTGGCGCGAAGAATATTTTGGGCTGTGGCTCAGCCCACATAATGTCCGCTAGAAACCCCTCCATGTGCTTCGGCTAGGATCTGTTCACGCTCGAATTCCTGTACATATTGACACAATATTTCATCGTTGCACATCTTGTAAAGGTGACCTACAATTACGGTAAAATTTGTTGCGCATATTACTAATTCCCTCTTTTGCTAGATAGAATACCCTTGTGGTGTAGTGCCCATAGTTAAAAAGTGGAAAATATCTTCAAAGTGGCCATCTGCAGTGTGCATGGCATATAATTGGGCATCTGGGAGTCCCTTTTCTAGATTTGTTGGTTCTTTTCTGGTCTCAATTCAGGACAGATGATCTGAACCTACATTCAAGCGTCCTGACTTTACAACAACCTCAAAATCATATTCTTTAAATAACAACAACCATTGACAAATGCGCCCCCCCAACACAGGTTTATTTACTAGGTACTTGAGTGTAGAGTGATCTGTGTACATCTTAAAATGTCCTCTGAGTAGATAGTGACGGAACTTTTGGAACGCGTATACCATCGCTAATCCCTCTCATTCAGTAGTTGAGTAATTCTTCTCTACTTTGGAAAACCTACGACTTACGAATATAATCGGATGGTCCGGTCCCTCTGCTCCTGGTTGAGTGAGTACCACTCACAGCGCAATACAAGACACGTCCATATCCACATGAAACTTGACATCCCATTTTGGAAAGACTAATATAGGGGCTGAAGCCATTTTCTCCTTAAGAATCTCTAGGCTTCTGTTGCACTCCTCGTTCTAGCAATAAGCAACATCCTTTTTCAACAATTGCTCCATTGAAGCCATAATCTGACATAGCTTTTGATGAACTTCTGATAGTACCCTGTGTGTCCCAACATAGCGCATAGCGGCTTTACACTCCACGACGCTTGCAGATTCAATATGACAGCGATCTTTGTCGGATCCACCATTAGTCCTTGCTTACAAACCACATGGCCCAGTAAGTTCCTGAAAAGGATGAGGAAAGTACACTTTTTTAAGTTGAGCAAAATCTGATGTCATCGGTAGGTATCCAACATCAATCGTAAGCTCACGACATGTTTCTTAACTAAGCCAAATACAATCTAGTCATCTAGGTAAACTTTTAAGAATTTGTGGATAAATTCCTTGAATACGGCTACCACAATACGGGAAAATATCGCAGGCGCATTCTTCAATCCGAAGGGCATTACCGTATACTAAAAATAACCCCATTTTGTAGCGAACGTTGTCTTGCTCCAATCCTCTGGTGCGATCTTGATCTGATGGTACCCAGAGAACCCATCTGTGAAGGAGTATGCTTCCTGCTCGCCCACATTTTTGAGTACCTCATTTGTAAAGGGTGTTGGAAATGGATCATTAACACCAGCATCATTGAGCTTGTGCAAATCCACATAGATGCGGATTTATCCCTTCTGTTTCTTCTCCTGTACGACCATAGGGATGACCTAATCGGACTCCTCGACTAGTTCAATAATTCATGCTGCCAACGTCTTATCCAATTATTCGTGGAACTTCGCTTTGTATTTTGGATTCAATCGATAAGGTTGTTGTTTCACTGGCTTCGCATCTGGCTTCAAATTTATCTTCACCATCCCTAGGTCTCCTAGAATCCCCTTCAGCTTTGTCATTTTTGTAGGGAATAAATTGCGGTATTCTCAAAGTGGATCAATGAATGTTTCCATTGTGGCATCATCCTAGTAGTCCCCAAGTGTAGCATACTTCAGATCTTCCTCTATTTCGATATTCACTTGCTTTGTTTTCAGTGGCATCGTGATATATGGATCTTCTATCTCAGGATTGTGCACCTCATGACTTCCTTCAATTTCTAGTATATTGATGTTACGCTTGTCATCATCATCATATTCTGCTTGTAAATTATAACATGCTAAGGCCTAGCTCAATTGTCATGACCAGTCTGATGGCATGACTTCTTCTAGCTCCAATGGTGTTTTGAATATGGTGGACTTTACTAGCTGTAATGCATCATCCAGCTAGAAGAAAAATGTCAACAAAAACCCTTCACACAGAATATCCCACTCGCCAGTGCCATGTCGGAGCTCTATTTGTGTATACCAATTCCTTGGAATGACATCCAAGGTAGATAAAATAAGTGGACCCATTCAAGTTGAGGCTCCATACCATAAGCTTTGGTCCATTTGATCAGATGTATGTCTGGATTCTCCCGTCCATCATATTTCTCCATTATTCACAGCTCGGGCTTCCCAAATATTATCTGCATCATGTGCCTGCAGCTTTGCCAATCTTCAAAGGTTCCTTCATGGGTATCCCACCATCACGTTGGTGTCATGTGCAATGCCCATTTAAGTGCATCGAACCGTTGGTACTCTGGTACCACACTTTCGAATTTAACCAGGAAATCCTCTACTACTATTAGCTATCATACATTGGCAATTGGCGGTTCTGAACTTTAACGCAATACAAATATTTCATCATCATATTACAGTGCAACGTGGTAGCCTCGCACACCTTGCTACGCCATCGCTCATCTTCCTCATCTGAATCACTGGCGTAGCCTTATGAGAATCTCTGCTGCTCTTGTGTAGAAATTTTGTAGATATTATTCAATACATCTCCCCTCTCTTCGCTATGCACCGGTTCTGTGTAGTGCGGTCTATCTATTTGATCCAGCGGAACAACAACCTGGAGTGACTTCTTCTTAAATATCATCTTCCTCTGTTTGAGGTTAATAACCCCATTCATATCAATAGCCTAGTCTATCCCTAGCAACGCATGGTACGAACTAGTTTTGTCCATGATTTGAATAAATTTGAAATCCATTCGGGTACTTATGCCATCAATATCTATTGTAATGTCATGCAGCTATCCCATAGGCAAGATCTTCTACTAGTTGGCCATCCACAATTGGATAGGAGACCATTGTAGGGTAGGCTTACCCATGCATTCCCAAGTCTGTTTAGGCAATATGTTTGCATCAGAACCCAGGTCCAAAATGACATGATCCATCTCATAGTCGCCAATCTGTGCCATTAGCCACATTTCCTGACCCATCCGCGATTCGTGTCTTCCTATTTTCCAGACTGTGTGAGGTTCACCCCAACCTGTGCATCTATTAATTACTTCCTATAACCCTCTAACTCCCTAGTTGTCACGAAGCAGTTTTATGCATATCTCTAAGAAGGTAGTCATCATCAAGGGATCCCTAGTCGGCTCAGGCAGATCCCTATTACCTCAAGTAGAGATGCCCGTGAAGCTTTCCTTAGCTTCCATATTATTCTTCCTATCAAATTCTCCAATGGTTGTGCCATGTTGCAATATCATGTTGATAGTGGGTTTGTCGTAGCAGGCGCTGCCTTCTTTTCACAAATTTGTGCTATCATCACGAGGCAATATAGCAACTCATGATCAAATTGGTCACAATAAGGACATGATACTCGGGTTGGATTGGTACAATCTTGTACATAATGTCCTGGTCCTCCATAGTTGTAATAGATTAGCTGCCCGTGACCCCTTCCTGGTCCCATTCCACCCCATCCTTACTCGCATCCCAGGAACCCACCACGCGCAAATGCCACATCTAGATCCTAACCTCGTACCTCAGTCCACATTTTGTAGGCTGGTATCTGGTCCATCAACATTCAATAGCTATGACAATCTCTTTCTTCATGACCACCGATCTACAAAATTTGCAAAAGAGCTACTGGGGCGTCTAGGTTTATTTTGGCAATAAATGATAGTTATCCGTGTTGTGATTTCCTCCTACCTGACATATTGCGCACCAGAGTAGGGTGATGGCATTCGGCCCTATCTGTGCTTCTGGTTGCAATGGTGTTAGTCCCCCTGTGACCAAAAAATTCACCGATACCAGATAGTGATCTTTATCGTGTCCTTGGTCCCTGCACTTTATACACCATACTTCCTCTCAGATTTTGGAACACGGTGTCTGATCTTGCTTTAACTTCTATATCTCCAAACACAAATTTTGAACTTGTGCTTGGATTTGCTGAACTCCCAACCCTGGGTCCTATAGCGGGGTTTCATGCAACCACATTGCTGCTTCTAGTGCTTCCGCTTGGGTTGAGATATTCTGTTGTGACAAAGCCGACTTCAGATATGGCATTAATGATGTGACGAACCAAGCGAAATGTTGTGCATCTGTCAGGGTCATGTTGGCCTTGTGAATAGTGGTTTTCAATCCCTGATCTAGATCCCATGGGGTCTCGCCAGGCATCATCGTGATCTCTTTGAATCCTATGATTGACTACGCTTCTATCTTTGGTCGGTTAAACTCCTTTTTCAATTCAATATGGATGTCTGCTATCCCCATTATTGTGCTAATGCTTGAATACTTCATGTACCATGTTAGCACTCGGACCTGTAGTGCATTGACTAAGATGGCTTTCTTGATGTTATCATCCGTGACTTTCTGCACATTCCATACTGATGTTAGTACAAACCAAAATTGTTCTGGGTCTTCACCTCCAGCTCCATTAAATACTGGTAACTGAATTGTGTTCTCCATCGTTACCCTTGATCTATTATCGTCCCTAATCTTCTTGAATTTTCAACATTCTTTCTCTATAGGGTCCCTGCGTCCCACACCAAAGCACCTGTTAGACATATCTTGGTCCCGACAACGTAACCATTTGTTATCTTATATGGGCCTAACCCAGGTTTGGAAGAGTTATTTAGCCAGGCAAATCCTGCAGCTATCGGCCCTTTCGGTAACAACCCGCAGCGCGCGAACTGAGGTCTCATCCGAGGTAGTAGGGGAGGGTGTTGGAACTAGGTTTTTGCACCTTATGGATTTCTTGGTGTGGTCTAGGAGGTTCACGCACTGGTTTACAACTCTGTGCTATTCGGTACTCGCATCGATCCAGAGTGATTATATGTTTCTTATTACTACGTTGTTCTACTCTTATGATTCAGAGCTATTCAATAGGGTCTTTAAGCAACCATTTAACCAACATAATTGGTTCACGCACAAAATGAACCCAGGTTCGCATACACTTATCACATTTATATTAACTAGATATAGAAAAGTAAACCATAAAGACAAAGGTGCGATAACATAGAATTTACAGAAGAAAACTTATCTTTATTATTATTCTTCACCAATACATCGAGATCTACCCTGCGCACTCAGCTGCAGGGGTTCGTGCACATAGTCGTAGACTTTCCAGGCCTTTGTGCACACAGCTGCAGAGCTTCTACCTACTACCCAACCCTTGACTCAGACTTACAGATGATCTTCTAGAACCCATTACATTTCTTTTCTCCAAAAAAAACTATCTTTCCCTCATAGAGACACGATACCTATCCCTGGCCCATGCTCCTTGAGCGGGTGCGTGCCAACTCTATTTACATTACTTTTTATTATTTTCAAATGGACTACCCATTGAATCAATATATTATGCTTCGCGCTCCACATACTTCGAAGTTTTACAGTATTTTAATCCTACTTCTCGGGCTTTCTACCCCAAAATCGTTACGCGGGACCTCCACTACCCAACAAAAAGCAATAGGAAACCAATGCCAGGGCTGTCAATACATTATTGGGAAGTCTGTCATAATCAAAGTTTGTCAAAGTTATGTAGCTCAAATTAGCCAAAGAAATACAAGACAAAATCATTCTAAGCTACGAAGGAGACTCTCAAGTAAAACGTATTAAACTGCAAACTCTCATAATTCAATATGAAGCTCTTAAGATGCACAATGATGAGAGTATAGCTAGTTAATTCTTACATATAGATGAGGTTGTTAATTGCATGAATAATCTGGGTGAAGATATAAAGGAAGTTACCTTAGTTGAGAAAGTTTTAAGATCTTTGTCTGCTAAATTTGAATCAAAAGTATTTTCCATAGAAGAAAACAAGATCTACAAACTATTACTATGACACAACTTCACAGAATCTTAACTGCCTTTGAGATGAGAAAAGGAGGCCCATGAGATATGAGAGAAGCTGCATTTAAAGCTTCAGTACAAGGAAAAGAAGAACTCAATGAATCAGGGCATATTTCAGAAGAAGAAGATGAAGTAAACTTTATCAAGAAGCTTCAATGGGGTTTTGGAAGATTTAGAGGCAAGCTACCTTTCAAATGTTTTGCGTGTGGTAGAGTGAGTCATTATTCTACCAAATGTCCTCATAAAGATAAATATGATAAAGGGAAGGAATCTGCAAAATGGAATAGAAAACAAAGTGTCAGTAAAAAGAGTTATTATACTCATGAAGATAAAATGGAATAGAAAACAAAGTGTAAGTAAAAAGAGTTACTATACTCATGAAGATAGTTTATCAAATAGTGATGAAGATGAAAATAGTAATGACTATAGACTCCTAATGGCTTATGAAGATGATAATTTTTTGGATGCTTTAGAAGAACATGACCTTCATGAAGAAATATCTAAACTCAAAATCTATTTAGAAGAAAAGAATATGATTATAGATACCTTGACATATCAACTTGCTAAAAGAGAAAAACACAATGAAAAACTAGAAAGTGAAATTGTGGGTCTAAGAAAGGATCTTGAGAAAACAAAATCTTTCAATATTAGATTTGCTAAAGGATCAGAAACCTTAAATGAAATTATCAAAGTGCAGTGTTCTCCTCTAATAAATACAGGTCTTGGATATACTAAAGAAGCATCTCAGAAGTTGTCAACCTCCACTAAAAGCTATCTTGATGCAACAAAGAGCAGTGAATAGTATGACAATCGTCAGCAAAGGCATAAAGCAGATCACGAGGTAAATCAGGCTCAATTTGCTTCAAGGATGAATAGAAGTCATAACCAACCTCAGGTAAATCATACTCGATTTTCTTCAAAGATGAATAGAAACTACAATCACCAGATCAATAGATTCGATAATCACAGGAACTTCTTTAATGGTCAATGTTTCTCATGTCATAATTTTGGATACAAAGCTGCTCAATGTGTTGCTTACAAAACCATCATGACTAGAGAAGCACGAAATCAAAGGAATGTGACAGGGATCAAGAAAATTTCCTATAATAACTTTTCTCTTCTTGAAAATGAAATAGAATGCTCAATCTATAATGACTTTGGCCATGAAGAATCTTAGTGCAGGAGTAAATTTCGGCAAATATCTCAAAAGGAACAAACTACATTAAATCCCAAAATATGGAGAAAGAAAGAACCGCAAAAACAAGGATGTGGTATAGCCTTGTATGCAGAAGGACAAGAAAACTAGTGGTACATCGACAATGGATGCTCAAAACACATGACAGGTGACAAAGAAAAACTTCACTCATATAATGCCTTAGAAAAGGAAAATAATGTCTCATTTGGAAACGACGTTCCTATTGTCATAAAAGGTAAAGGCTCTGTTTTCTTGAAAGAAAAGGTTAAAGTTGGGAATGTTATGTATGTTGATGGACTAAAGCATAACCTGTTGAGTGTCAGTCAAATGTGTGATCAAGGAAATGAAGTGGTGTTTTGATCAAACGGATGTGTTGTTCGTGAGCTTGATACAGGAGAAACCATGATCAAAAGCACAAGAACTCCAAACAACTTATACATACTCAAGGGAGGACAAAAACAGTGCTATCTAAGTAAAAATGTTGAAAACTAGCTATGGCATAGAAGATTGGGACATCTAAGATTTTTTCAAATAAGAAAAGCATGTAGATTCCAGGTTGTTTGTGATCTTCCAGATATTGGCATTCCTGAAAATACAATATGCAAACCATGTCAATTCAGTAAGCAAACCAGATCTCACGTCATTGAAAAATAAGGGTCAGCTGGTAAGCCTCTTGAATTTGTTCATACCGATTTATGTGGACCATCAAGAAAAAATTCACCTCGTGGAGAAGAATACTTTATATTGTTCATTGATGATTTTTCCAGAATGTGTTGGATAGGTCTTCTAAAACATAAAGATGAAGCATTTGAAAAATTCAAATCCTTCAAAGCTTTGGTTGAAAATGAATCAGATTGCAAAATCAAATGCCTCAAATCTAATCGAGGAGGGGAATTTACCTCAGATGAATTATTTGACTTTTGTGAATAACAAGGAATAAAAAGGTAGTTCTCCACCACAAGGACTCCTTAGCAAAATGAATTGGTAGAAAGAATGAACATAACTGTTCAACAAATGACTCGAGCTATGCTAGATGAATCTAGAACTCCTACAACCTTCTTGGGTGAAGTTGCATTCACCGCCATCACTCTTCTCAACGAAGCAAATGTTCGGGTAAACAACACTCAAACTCCACATGAACTTTGGTATGGTAAGACTCCTACTATAAAATACTTTAACGTTTTTGGAAGCAAATGTTACATCAAAAGGACTAATGAAAAACTTGGTAAATTTGAACCCGGATCATATGAAGGTATTCTTCTTGGTTACTCTTCCCGAAGTAAAGGATATAAATGTTATAATAAAAGACTTGGGAAAAATATTGGAAGTATTGATGTTATGGTTGATGAAGCATGCAAAAATTCAAAACAGATAAAAACTGAAGATTATGACAATGAAGAAGATGATGATTATTTTCCCACATCAAATCACACTGATTCTGAAGAAGAAACAAATGAAGCACTAGAAGAAGAGATAACTGTAGAAGAAAAGACTTCATCCATGTATGTTCAGAAAAATCATCTAGAAACTCAAATTTTAGGGGAAAATGATGTAGGTGTGCAGATAAGAAGAACTATTACAGAAGCCTTAAGCTATCTAGCATTACTATCTTCCACCGAACCTCAAAATGTAAATGAAGCATGCAAAGATGAAAGTTGGGTTAAGGCAATGAATGAAGAACTCGAGCAAATTGAAAAGCATAATACTTTGGAATTAGTTCCTAGACCTCATGATAAGAATATCATAGGAACTAAATGGATATTCAAAAACAAGTTGAACGAAAATGGAGAAGTTATTATAAACAAGGCCAAAATTAGTTGTAAAGGATATGCTCAACAAGAAGGTATAGATTTTGAAGAAACTTTTGCACCTGTTGCTAGACTTGAAGCCATTAGGATGTTTCTTTCTCTTTCTAGTTTTTAAAAATTCAAAGTCTACCAAATGGATGTAAAATCTGCCTTTCTTAATGGAGGCTTAGAAGAATAAGTCTATATTAAACAACTAGAAGGATTTATTCTTGGAAATGATGCAAAAATTGCATGCAGACTCAAAAAGGCTCTCTATGGTCTAAAATAGGCTCCAAGGGCCTGGTATTAACATCTTGATAAATATCTCCACCAACAGGGTTTTTCAAAGTGGTCAGCAGATAGCAATCTATATACAATGATTGACACCGATAAATTGCTAATAATTGTTGTTTATGTTTATGATATCATTTTTGGTAGGAATGAAGAAACCATGAGTGAGAATTTTTCCTCAGTAATGCAGCAAGAATTTGAAATGTCCTTGATTTGTGAGCTTACCTATTTTCTTGGTCTACATGTTCAACAAAATAAAGATGGTATTTTTCTTTCACAAACCAAATATCTCAAACAGATCTAGAAAAAGTACGGCATGGAAGATTCTAAACCAGTATGTACCCCAATGGTAATAGGATGCAGTCTCAGCTCAAATGATGAATCAACAATAGTACATCAACCAAATTACAGATCCATGATTGGTAGTCTACTTTATCTAATAGGTACCTGACCTGACATCATACATGCAGTAGGAATAGTTGGAAGATTCCAAGAAAATCCAAAGGAATCACACCTTTAGGAAATCAAAATGATTTTCAAATATCTTCAAGGAACATTGAAATTTGGCTTATGGTATCCTAGAGATACAGATCTCACTCTTCATGCATATATAAATGCAGATTGGGTAGGAAGTGTTGATGACAGAAAAAGCACTAGTGGTGGTGCATTCTATATGGGTTCCTAGGTAGTGTCTTGGTTCAGCAAGAAACAAAGTTCAATTGCATTGTCTACAGATGAAGCAGAATATGTGGTTGTATCATCTTGCTGCACTCAACTACTTTGGATGATGCAAACCTTGCAAGGCATTCAGATCACATATACTCCACCCATCTCCATTCTATGTTATAATACAAGTGCCATCAGTGTTTCAAAGAATCCATTCTTGCACTCCAAGACCAAGCACATACCAATCAAATATCATTTTCTACCTGAAGATGTGCTTGATAAAAAGGTCAAATTGTAGTATGTTCCCTCCAAAGAATAGGTTGCTGATATATTCACTAAACCACTGCCCAAAGAGACATTTGAACATCCCATAAAAAAGTTGGGAGTAGTTTCTACATCATCCTGTTGTTAAATCTTATTTTTCAGAGAAAGGTTGTTATACGCTAGTTTCATGAAGTGTAGTCGCGTACATATGCAGGTTTCTATGACAATAGTCGTGTATATGTCAGTTTGAAGAAAAGAAGTAGGCCAAACTCAAAAAAAAAGGGCGCCTACTATGGTTCTGTCAATTATCTGCTCTCTTTGATGATGGTTACAATCTGCTGATAACATGTGGAAATATATTGGTCCTCATAAAAATTTTGATAACTTAGTGTATATATGATTGATGATGATGTTTTGATATCTCTTTCTGACATATGTAATGATCAGATATAACGGTGAACAGGTGGAATAGGTTCAGGAGGAGAACATGTTATGCTTCTAATAAAGCATTGTTGGCATTATGCTTACAAGTTTTTGGTACCTAATCAATGATGATGAGTTCTTACTTTATGATGATAGGATGATACTCACATATGTTGATTATCATGATTGACGATGTGGGATGTTCCCAAGTGATGATATAATGAAGGTTCTTGTGGAAAGATCATGTAGTTCTTGATAATGATGTCTATGGTGTTTCACATACATATGATACAATGTAAATGATTTTGTGCTTCCGCTTGGACATATGACATATGCTTAGTTGATTCATGGAAGGTTATGATAAGGGAACGAAGCAAGTTGATCTTGTTCAGATCAAGAGGATGAGTTGATATATGCCAACATACTTTGACACAGGTTGATGATATTTTGGGAACTAATGATGGACATATACTAGTTGCTGGTCTGGATGCTGTTGACAGATGTTGTTGATGGTGCAGATCATGCATATCATTTAATGTAAAGGTCATGAAACGACCTAATTTATAACCCCACTATGTATGGGATGGATGGTGTAATGTTTCTTGTTTTTGTCATGTATCAACAGTTGGTATATCCCCACTTGGTTGGTTGGATGAGTCAAATTTGATATATCCCCACTTGGTTGGGATATGGATGTATGTATGAGTCATTGGTGACAAGAAGGTCTATATAGAGTCATGTTATTCTTTAGAAAATCTTTTTGCAGACTTTTCTTGTGCACAGGGGGAGCAAGGACTCGATCATGGGAACTCAATTAGTACACTTCAGCATATTAGAGAATTCAAAATTTACTCACGGGGAGCATGACCCTTTGCCTTCGATGTCAAAGGGGGAGAGTGACTTGGTGTTGTTTTTTCCATCAAGTTCAAAGGGGGATATTGTTGGCATTATGATAAAGGTGTTGTCCTTGATGGCAACTCACTTAGATGAAAGATCACAGTACAACAAGTTAACAACGAATAATTGCAGATCAGACTACACAGAATGAAGAAATAGAGGTATATGCACGTTCACTGTATACAAGTCACGTATACGTACACACGCATTTTCACAAAAGCAAAAGCACGAATATGTTGAAACCTAAGCTTTTGGTCTGTGGTATTTGGTCCAAGGTATTTTGACCCATGGTTTTGGTCCAAGGTATTTGGTTCGAGGAATTGACCCTCGGTATTTAGTCCAAGGTATTGGTCCTAAGTGGTTTTGGTCCATGGTATTGAGAAAGGCCTAAAACTATAAAAGGAGGAGAAGATCATTAGGCCAAATGGGTGCAAGTATAAAAATATATGATGAAGTGTGAGATCTAGTATGCAGGTTATTGGGTTATGGTGCATTGTTGGATCTGAACCAAGGATGAACCTTAGCGGATGATGAGGGGTTAGATCTAATAATGGATCAGGATCTTAAGGCATAAAATGAACTATCATTATGTGTTTTTACTCATGTATATTCTAGATCTAAATACTGATGCATATATTATTCTGTAAATGGCATGATCTAGGTATAATTGAAGTTTGGTATAGCTGTAAAATTATGAATTAACATTTACAAATGTATATGTTGGTTGGCTTTGATAGAAGTGCATACACACGCTGATTAGATACAGGGAAGTAGTGTATACCTTGTGAATAATGTTTCAGTTGTTTTGCTTGTTGTTACAGAGATCTCGGTTCTGTTCTCGTGACTATATTTTGGTGACAGTATTCTGAATGATCAAATTCAGGAGTTTCAGTGATCGGTTTATGTACTTGGTGATTGTATTGCAACTATGATGTTGTTGATGGGTCTAGTGTGAAAATTGGATGAAGCGTGGCCTTAAAATTATGGTGTTGTGTTCCAAGATTATCCAGTTTGAAAATTTATGAAACGTGGTCCCTGGTAGAAGAGTGGAGTTTCTTGTAGGGTGGCACCTAGGTTCTAGTAAACATATTGGCTAGTACAAGAGCTAGGAGGTTGTAGCTCCCTTCCAGTAGTAGCTGGAAAATGAGAGAAGGCTGCAACCTTCTGTAGGTAGAAGCCTGTGTACTGGTATAAGTCTGCACTAGTACAAAATTGTAAATAGATTTTCCTTATTATTAAAAGAATATAGAGACGACAGCAACAAGTGGTTTTTACCTACATTGGGTTTCCACCTTATATCTTGGTGTTCATGTGTGATGCTTATGTGTAATGTTTTATTCTACTTTTACTGCACTGTCTAATTAATATCTAACATACTGGTTAAAGCTCAATGCATGATAAATTAGGTAAATCAAAAGTTATCTGCATATACGCTGGTTGCTTTATTAACAGTTGCGTGTACATGCTGGTTCACTTAGCCAAGGTAGCGTATAAAAATCTGCTTATGGAAATGAAATATTTTTTATTTACAAATATTGATTCACCACCCCTTAGTATTATTTCCAACAATTGGCTCACATGGAGATCTCTTCCTTGGTGAAGCCATCTGATGGTGTACGGCTATGGGTTTGTTGTGGTCAGTAAGCCCAGCCATTTCATGACCTTTGTTGCAATGAGTTTATTTTGGCTCCCATTGTCAACAATGAACTGTAGTGGGGAACCCTTTACCCACATCTGGGAGTGGAAGAGACACTCCTCCTCCTCTGGATCTTCGGGTTCCTCCTTTTGTATCTTTGTGGCGGTGACGGTGGTGTTGGTCTTCGCATCAAAAATATGATTCCCTTTTTCATTCCCCTTATCGGATTTTGACTCAGAGTCGGAACATGCATCTGATTTTGAAACCTTCAATTCGACCACCAGTGACTACTTGGCCCGACACTCACTTGTGTTGTGGGTGGAGCTATTATGGAACTCACACCACTTTCCTGTGTCCTTCTTTAGCTTCGCAGTGTTGTCCTTTTTTTGTGGCCTTGGTGGATTTCCTGGGCCATCCCACCTTGGCTTTGTCAATTATTATTCGGTTTGGGGACACCTTTCCCTTGCTTTAGATTCACAGATCCAAAGTTTGACTTCTTCTATTTAAACTTCTGCTCGATCTTGATGATGTATTGGTACACCGTGCCGAGTGAGGAGATGTCCAAGAACTCCATCTCGTCCTAGATCTATCTATGTAGGCACTCATGGTACTTGAGTACCAAATGTTTCTCTGAATCCTTGATACCAAGCTTCGTGCGAAGGGTATGAAAAACATTGGTAAACTCAAGCACATCTTGGTCCCTTCCCTACCAAAGCATGGTCCACTTTATGTATTTGTCCTCATAGCTCCTGACAGGGTAGTATTGCTCCTTAATGGCATCTCGGAATAATTTCCATGTGGGAGAATCTAAAAACAATGAGGTTGTACTTTCATCCTTCTGCTCACAATAGGTTTCCCACCATTGCTTAATATGGGGGGCACTTTGAGAAGAGAAAAAGAAATCTTTTCTCGGCTGGAAAAATCATGAACAAAAAAATATGCTTCTAGTAGATTCAACCACTTATCTACTATGTATGCATCTATTTGGCCCTCAAATATGGGAATGTCAAAGTTTACTTGTACCTTAAAAGGTGTGGAGCCTCCAGAATGACTGTTAGATGTGGATGTGCCACTGGTGGGCAGCCGTTGAAGGATCTGGGCAAACTTATCCATCATTGGGTTCCTTTGTTTCTTGAGGGCCTCCTTGATCAATATTTTGATAGGGTCTCCTACTCCCTCATCTTTCTTTTCTTTCCCCATGGGAGGCCAGCAAGATTTCCGAGGCTAGTCTTGCAAAGGTTTGAACAATTTGAGCCCTAACTCCTTATATCCCGACCTTGTTAGGGACATGCAATGAAAAACAGAGAAATAGTAGACCCACTTTGATACCATTGATCTAGATTTAAATAGGAATGCAACAAATTACAGGTATAACCATAAATATAGAGATGCAACAGAAATAACACTATCTCTCATTAGTATCAAATAATGAAATATGCTTACGAATAGAATGTAAATGAGACTAGGTCTGGCGATGGTAGCTTATCTCTAAGAAGAGATGTGGCGGCTACATGCCTCTGAACTCATATACAATGAGGTTCAAGGACCTTTTTATTATTTAACAATAAGAGAAAAGCCTAAAAAACCAAAACCCTAACCCGAGGATATGTAAAACCAAGAGTTTATGGGCCTCGTTGGGGTTAGTTGGGCAACCAACTTCCCAGGGTCATAGCTTGGTCATATTATCTCCATTTGACACGCATGATACCTCGTTAGAAATATCTCTCCAAGGAATAAAACTAAAAACATGATCTCCATGAGATCAATTAGAGGAATATTTCCAACAAAACGTCATTTAGGGCCTCAAAATGGCTCCGGAAGTTCAGGACCCGAAAAAATGCCAAAAATAGTAAATTGTGCTACAATTAAGGAAACTAAAAAACTAAAAGAAACAATGGTGGGGGTACACATGGAATAGGTGGGTGGCCACCAATATCCACCTGGATCAATGAAGTGTTCACATAAGAAGACTGAAAATAATCCCTCAGGAGGAGTGGTAGGTGAAGTTATTACTTCACAATTCGAGCTGGATTTCACCCTCATCGCTTGCATGGTGACATCAGTGATGGGTAGTGTGTGGTATCTAGATAGTGGAGCCTCATTCCATATGACCGAAAACAAATATTTCTTCACTAACTTGGAGGAGAAGGACCTCCAGACGCACATCGAAATGGAAGATGATGGAAGGTATAGTGTGACCAACATTGGTATTGTTACTTTTCAGAGGGAATCTGGTTCTCCTCTCACATTAAAAGATGTCATGTATGTTTTGGCTTTGAAGAAGAATTTGGTTTCAATTTCCATGTTGGAGGACTACGGCAACAATGTGATATTTAGAAAAATAAAATATTCCCTTCGTCACATAGCCTTAGGAACTGAAGAAGATTAGGGTTCAAGTGAAGAACCTCTACAAATTGTATGTAGAAGATTGTGCTTCTTTGAGCACAAAAGGGGAGAAGGTGTAGCGCCCTAACATCAATGAGTTATGGCATAGAATATTGGTTCACTTGCACCACGGAGCTTTGAAGATCACGCAAATTTCTACAGGATTTCCCAAGGGTACACTAGAGAAAATAGATACATGCAAATGTTGTACATTATGGAAGTACACCAAATATACCTTTCATGATAAGGACAGTCGAGCACAAGTGATCCTTGAAAGAGTTCACTCAGATGTGCATGGACTGTTCTCGACAGCCTCCATGGCCAAGCACGGGTATTCTGTAATATTTTTAGATGATTTCTCTCATAAGTGTAAGATTTTATTCATGCAGAAGAAATATCAGATGTTTCTCTAAGTTTTTTGAATTTAAAACACTTATTGAGAAAGACATTCGCAGGAATGTTAAAGCTTGTAGGAGTGATAACATTGGAGAATATGTGTGGAATGAATTCAATAACTTTTGTGCATCAGAATGCATTCGATGGGACTTAATTGCACCCCATGACCCACAAAAGGATGGGGTGGCTAAAAGGAAGAACAAAAGTATTGTGAGAGTTGCACTGGAAATGTTAAATTATTAGGGCCTACCATAGCACTTGTGGGATGAAGCATGAAACACAGTTGTGTATGTGAAGAATAGGAGTCCTCATCAAATTCTTGGGATGAGTACACCATAGGAAGCCTTTCCAGTTAATAAATGAGATGTGGCACACTTCAAGATCTTTGGTTCATCAATTTACTATCATGTTACCAAGAATGCAAGAAAAAATCTATAACCAACAACTGAGTTGGTCATATTTGTGGGTTACACTGATACATCTCACAACTATGGCGTGTACCTTCCATCTCACAAGATGGAAGTGGTTCATAAATATGTGAAGTTCAATGAAAAGAAGGTCATGAGATGTTCCCGGAGAGAGAGCTTCAGTTACATGAAGATAAGGATCTTTTGTCTCTAAAGGAAGAACCTCAAGATGATGTGGAGAAACCACATGCAAAGGAGCAAAGAGTGGAAGCACCCACTCATACAAAGACTTTTAGAGATGGAAGGAAGCACACTAGAGAGGCTAACATGTTCACGCATGATGCTAGAGAGAATGTGAGAGTACCCACATCACACCACATGCAGAGGAGGTCACAAAATCACTACACTAGCTACATGGATATGATGAGAGAGAGTGTAGAGATTGAGCCATTCTCATTTGAGGAAGTAGTGAAACAACGTGTATGGGTTGATGCCATGGTTGAGGAGTATTACTCCATTATTAGAAACAGTGCTTGGTAAGTGGTCCCAAGACTAGCAGACAAGTAAGTGGTGAGTTCTAGATGGCTTTACAAGGTAAAGTAAGTAGCAAATGGGAGTGTGGAGAAACACAAAGCCATATTTGTGGCTAGAGGGTTCTCTCAAGTGGAGGGAATTGATTACGAAGAGACCTTTGCTCTAGTAGCAAGGTACTCTTCAATCAGATCTATTCTAACACTTTTAGTGCAGTTGGGATGGAAGATACATCAGATGGATGTGAAGACAAAATTCCTCAACAGAATGAGTGAGGAAGAGGTGTACATTGAGTAGCCAGAAGGATTTGAGACCTTCAACATAGAGTCACATGTGTGAAGACTCAAGTGAGAACTGTATGAATTGAAACAAGTACCATGTGCTTGGTACACTAGGATTGACTGTTATTTCACCAGGTTGGGCTTCACCAAAAGTGAAGCAAATATGAACAATTACCATAATATGGTTGAAGGTAAATTGTTGATTATAGAAATATGTCGATGATTTAATTCTAATAGGTGATAAGAAGCTAGTAAAATCTTACAAAGAGGATCTTGCAAGAGAATTCGAGATGAAGGATTTGGGGCTCATGCATTATTTCCTTGGTATGGAAGTATGGCAAGGAGATGAGGAACTATTTGTCTCTTAGGGAAATTATTCCAATGATATAATAAAGAATTTCCACATGGAGAGCAACAAACCCATGGAGACTCCTCCAGTAGGAAATTAGACAAAGGAAGATGCTACTTCAGGTGAAGTAGTAGAGGCTATTATTTATAGGAAGCTTGTGGGATCACTTATATATTTTTTGAGCACATGACCAGACATATGTTTTGCAGTTAACCATCTTAGTTAGGCAATGGTTAAGCCAACCAAACTCTATTGGAAGGCATCTAAACATGTGTTGAGATACCTCAAAGGAACCACTCAGTTTGAGCTTTGGTATAGACGGAGAGAGGGAGTGAAGTTGCAAGGCTTCACAGATGTAAATTGGGCATAGATTCCATCTGACAGGAAGAGCACATCAAGGGGAATCTTCAATATTGTGTCAAAAAAAATTTCTTCGTACATTAGGTAGCATATATCAGTTGCACTTAGTTCAGAAGAAGTAGAGTACATGGCTACTAGTCAAGAATCTTGTGAGGATATCTAGATGGGGAATATCCTTTTTGGGTTATTTAGTAAATAGATGGATCCTACAGTGATTTACTGTGACAATCAGATTTAAAATCTCTAGGAATATAGGTTTTCATGATTGGACCAAGCATATCAACATATGGTATCACCATCTACAAGATTGTGTGCAGAGCAGAATCATGTTGTTAGAGTACATTCCTACAAAGGAACATGATGCAAATATTTTAACAGAGGATTTGTCAAGATGAAAAGTCGATTTTCATAGAGGTAGGATCAGGGTAGTAGATAATCCCTTTCTTTTTGAGTGGGAGTGTTGAAAATTCAATAAGAAAATCATAATTTAATTTTGTCCTTGAATCAAACTAGGAATAAAATTGTAATTCCACATCACATAACAACTTGTATTAGTTAACTAATTTAATTTGACTTTGTTGCCTCAGTTAATTTGAGTTGAGGGTATAGCTTGATTCATGTAGAGTGTCTCCTACATTATAGGAGACTTGGTTGAGTTTATTTTGAGTTGTAATTAATTAAGTCAGTTTAACTGAGCTAAAGTCAGTTAAACTAGTTCCAACTATTGGAGGAACTAGTGGGAGGTCTAGGAGTGGGGTGCTTCCTGCAGTGATCAACCAGTTAACTGATGATTCACTCATAATTATCTCATTTATGTCTTATCTGAGAGTTACGCAGTTGAGGTTGGAGTTCAAGTATAGTGTACTATCAGTTGTATAATCATCTGAATTGTACAGGTGGTGCATGCAGTCAGAGGAAGGCCTATGAGGATTGCGCAATTCCAATTGAGGAATTTCCCTAATTAATAGGGGTATAATTTCCAAGGAAACAACACAAGGAAATAGGGACTTGGACAAGTGATAAATTGATTAAGTATTTTGTTGCGCTTATCTAAGAAGGTGTGAAACAGATAGAGATAGTGTAGAGTTTTCTCGGGCTTGAGCAAAGCATCATAATCTTCTCATATTTTTTTATTAATGCAATATACAAATAGCAAGCGTTTTTAGTTGTGACTTTCACCAGGAAATAATTGTGTAATGTGTTTATTGAATTCTTTCTCTTGTATTCTTCGTTATTTCATGATCGTTTAATTGTTTCCACTAATGAGTAGAGTATATTCAAGTCTATTGTTTTAGTAAATTACAATTAGCATTTTGAATCTACAAGGAATTGCTACAAAAATGTTCATGACTCGATTATCTGTAGGGAAAAATTTCACCTCATTAACTCGATCATGAATGAGTTTTCTGATGTAGTGCATTTGTATCTCAATGTGTTTAATGAGATGATGTTGAATTGGATCTCTGGAAATCTTGATGGCACTTTGATTCTTTCACTAGAGGGTGTTCAAATGATATCATTAGAGAAATTTTGAGGTGAAAAATGGGCCTCAAGACAAAAATTTATAGTCAAAATCAAATTTATAATAACCAATAGGATTCAAGATGATGATGTCAATAATGGGGGATGTTTCACCACTTTTGGAGTAAAAACGTAAAAGGAATAAAATTTTACATTTTCAACTTGTATTTTCAACTTATCTCCATATGGTTTTACTCAAATTTAGATCTGGAGCACTCGTTGGTTGCAAAATCTATTTCCTCATCCAATGAGTACCCATGTTGCATACTTTTGATGGAACTTAGTACACAAAAAATGAAAAATACATGAAAATTGTGATTGTAACACATTTTTCATGTATTTCACATTTTTCATGTAGAAGGGTCCATCAAAATTATGAAATATGTGTACTCCTTAGAGGAGGAATAAAATTATGCATCCAATGAGTGCTATCATTATAAATTTGAGTAAAACCATAGGGAGATAAGTTGAAAATACGAGTTAAAAAAATAGTTTTTCTTTTTTCCCTCTAAACTTTGATCATGTAATACAATCTTATTTTATTATTTCCACTATTATTTTATAATATTCATTGTGAGGCCCATTTTCGACCTCAAAATTTATTTAATGTGTTGGAATCCAAACTCTTAAAGGATTCTTTGACGCCATGAGACACCTTGACTTGCATTAATCGTTGCTTAATACCCTACTTCTACTGAAGAAAGAGCAATAGATTGCTACTTTTTACAAGCCTAAGTCACAGGTCAAGAATCAAGACTAAAAGCATAGCCTACATTATATTTTTTATCATTATGGTCACCATCCCAATCCAAATCAATAAAACCAACCATCAAAGGTGTCCTTCCTGAACTGAAATGTATCCTAAACTAAACCATACCCTGAATTTATTGAAGTATCCTTTTTGTTTCTTTCCAATGACTTTCATGCCAGTGTTTCCAAATATAGGGAAACAAGACCACTATCAAAGGAAATATCAATATTCGTATGAGTCAAATATAAGTGGCGACCAACTAAATGAAAGTATAAAGTGGTAGCAACTTTGGGTGTAGTGAAAATAACAGTAAATTTGACTCTAGATTGAAAGGGAGAAGGGGTTGGTTTACAATATTCCATGTGAAAATGGAGAAAGTCACATGCATAGTTAGATTGGGAAAGTGAATTTCCTTCTTGTTTTTCAATATTTGGAAGCAAAGGAAATAATGCAAACATCCTAAGTTTTTTAGTTCAAACTTCTTCTTAAGGCCTGAATTTACATGGATTAAAAGTTTGGGGTCACTACTAGTGAGACTAAGGTCATCAACATAAAGAAAAATATTATGATATGGTTTCATACTTTCTTTGTGTAGGCAGCAAGGTCAAAATGAAATCTATAGAAACTAATGTTAAGAAGAAAGTCGTCCATTTTTTCATACCAAGCTCGAGGATCTTGTTTAATACCATATAGAGATTTCTTAAGGTGGAAAACAAGGCTAGAGTCACTCTAAACATAACCAAGAGGTTGTTCCATGTATATTTATTATTATAGATCCCCATGCAAGAAGGAATATTTAACATTTTTTTGATGGACCTCCCATCCATGTGAGGCAAAAAGGGCTCGAACAAGGCACATGGAATTCATTTTGGTGAGGAGCAAAGTTCTCATTGTAGTAAAGTATTTCAACTTGAGAGAATCTTTTAAAAACTAACTGGGCCTTATGTATTTTAACACTTCCAACTAATTCTTACTCAAGATACCCATTTACATATGATAGATTTTCTTCCTTTTGGAAGTGGTACAAGTTCCTAAGTATTGTTTTCCCTCAAGAAATGATATTCTTCATTCATTTTTGTTTCCTAATATGAATGGCGTGAAGCTTCTATAAAAGAAACTGGATTATGAGTCTCTGAAACTTGATCTAGAAGAGGGTAGGCTCAATATAACTATCAATGAGTACAATCTTGATCAGCATGATCACCGAAAAGCTCACTAGCTACTTTACATGTTGAATAGACCCATTTCAGAATTTGTGGTGTTGGTGAGGGTTCATGTTCAATGGACTCATCTAGAGGAATGTGAGCAAGAGGAGGTGGATTTTAATCCTCAATGTCATCATTTGTATAGGTTTTAACCCTGTATAGAAATTACCTGCAAACCAATTCTTCAAACAGAAAAAATACAGAATGGTTAGAACATAAAACAAATATACACAGAGATTTTCCCCTGGATCGCAAAACCAGAACTACTAGATTGATTTTTCATTATATTCCTTTCAATGTTACAATACATATATACATGTAAAGAATTCATAAACCCCAATCCACGAACCCTAGATTAGAACATAATTGTATTTCCCTCGTCCAGATCTACAAAATACCATGGGAAGAAAACCATCATGCCCAAAAACATACGCAAAATTTATTTCGGGGCCAGTTGTGGAAAAAATATAACACATACCCAAATATTCCCCCACTTGTTGTTTTATTTCCACACAAGGGGTTGCATGAATGCATAGTCATTATTCCAATGTTGCAATTCCCATTGTTTCTCTACACCAAGGAAACTTCTCAGTGGTCACAAACTTTGTCAATACATCTGCAACATTATTTAAGGTGTCAACCTTTACCAAAAACACATTTTTGTGTTCAACCATATCCCTCAAAAAGTCATATCAAACATCAATATGCTTGTATTTGAATGTTTACCAGGGTTCTTTGCCAAGAAAATTGCACTTTGGTTGTCACATTCTATCCTTATAGTTTCTTGTACCAACCCCATACTTTAACACGATATTTGAAACCAAACTTCTTCCTTGCTTGCATGAGTGGTTGCCATGTATTCAACCTTTTTAGTTGAAAGTGCCACTACAGACTGTCTCTTTCTCATCCAATTTACTCCAAATAGGTTAAACACATACCAACTTGTAGATTTTCTTTTATCCATATCTCCAACCCAATCTACATCAACAAAGTCATGAATGTGAAAAACTATGTCCAATCCTGGTCTTCCTTGGTGCCACAAACCATAATAACTAGTGCCACACAAATACTTGAAAACCTGCTTCACTGTTGTCCAATGCTCCTTCCCTGGTTTTGACATAAACTTGCTCAATACTCCGACTACATGTGAAATGTTTGGTCTGGTGCAAACCATTTCATACATCAGGCTACCAACTGCACTCGCAAATGGAACATGGGACATGTCCTCTTCCTCTTCTTGTGTCTTGGGATATTGTTTAGAAAATAAATGTACACCTGCATGAATAAGAACCTTCATTGGTTTACTATCCTTCATATTAAACCTCTGTAATATAGTCTAGACATACTTCCTCTGGTTTAACCATAGCTTCCTCTTTTCCCAATCTCGTTTAATTCCCATGCCCAAAATATAGTTTGCAACACCAAGATCATTCATGTCGAATTTATAGGACAATTGGGTCTTCATATTCGGGATATTACTTTGTCATTTCCAATCAACAACATATCATCCACATATAAGACAAAATAAAAAACATGGTCACAAATTAATTTAAAATGCACATAATGATCTACTTTTCTCCTCGTGAAGCCAAGTCTCCATATATATGTATCAAATTTATTATACCACATCCTTAGTGATTGTTTTAACCATACAAATACTTTTTTAACCTATGTACCAGTTCTTTCTTACTCTTCACTGCAAAGCCTTCAAGCTACTTCGTGCATATCACTTCTTCCAAATCCCCATGAACAAATTTTGTCTTCACATGCATTTGTTCTACTTCAAAATCAAAAGTAGCAACAACAGATAAAAGTAATCTAATATATTCTAACTTGGAAATAGGATAAAATATATCACCAAAATCAATTCCCGACACTTGGGAATAACCTTTTGCTACCAATCACGCTTTGAATTTCTCCACTTTACCTTCTGCATTTATCTTCTTATTAAACACCCATTTGATGCCAATGGGTTTCCTTCTAGATGAGAACTCCAATAAATCCCAAGCCTTATTTTTATCCAAAGATGCCATTTCTTCAACCATGGCCTCTTTTTAGATTTTTCCATCCTTTGAATCCACTGCTTCCCTGACAGTTTTGGGATCACCATCAGTAATAGATAAGGAAAATTTTGAATAGAAAACATATGGAATATACCTCTCTGGTTGCCTTATCTCTTGAACTGATCTTCTCAAAACTAGAGTCTGTGGCTCTTCCTCTTTTGATTCTTGTTCTGTTGTCAAGTCTGATTCTTCCTCCTTCAGATCAAACTCTATCATTTTAGGCTCCTTTGCTAGGAATTCATATTTAATAGCATCCTTCACCTCTCTAAACACCTTCCCAATTGTACACAACCTTCCTTATTTATGGGTTCCAAATCTTATAACCTTTTAAACCATCCTTATACCTAATAAAGATGCACCTTTCAGATTTAATATCTAACTTGGTTCTTTTCTCGTTTCGAACATTTATGTATGTACCACAGTCAAATAACCTGAGATCTGAGAGAGAGGATTTCTTACTAGTCCATACCTCATGTGTAGTCTTATCCTCCAACATTGATGAAGGTAATCTATTAAACAAGTAACATGTAATATCCACTGCCTCTACCCAGAATTCATGTCCTAACCCGACACCACTGAGAATGCTTCTTTCCTTTTCCATAAATGTCCTATTCATTCTTTTTGCAACTCCATTTTTCTGAGGTGTGTATTGAGTAGTCTTCTATCATGATATACTACACTTCTTGCAAAACCCTTCAAATTCCTTCTTGTAGAACTCTCCACCATTATATGTCTGCAACACCTTGATCTTCTTCTCTGTCTGATTTTCCACAAGAGACTTAAATTCTTTAAACTTGTCAAAGACTTCATATTCCTTCCTGAGGAAATATATTCATGTATTCCTTGAGAAGTCATCTATAAATGAGGCATAGTACACAAAAATACCCAACGATGGAACTAACATAGTTCCAAACAAATCACTATCCACAAGCTTTGATATCCCTTTCACCCTCTTAACACTTGAAGGGAATCTCACCTGATTCTGCTTCCCATATATTAAATGTTCATAGAAATCGAAATCCAGAGAGAAATTAGAAACATCTTCTACCATACCATTACCATCCAGTATTTGAAGGCCCTTCTATCCAATATGTCCAATCCTTTGATGCCATAACATGGCCTTTTCTTAAGAGACCACTAGATTTTCTACTCCATTTTTAGGAACCACAAAACTATTGCACTCATCAATAACATTGCTACCCAAAAGCTTGTACAGAGTTCCAATCCGAACTCCCTGCATTAATACCAATGTTCCCTAAACCAAATTGTACATATCTTTCTCCAACATTGTTTTTTCACCTGTATCATCCATATTTCTTACAGAAATCAAATTTCTGGCCAACGTAGGAATATGTAGAACACCAAGAAGTGTTCTAATCCTTCCACCTTGCAACTTCAGCATGAATTTTCCCCATCTGATTATTCTAGCCTTCCTTTCATCTCCTAAGAAGACATCACCACCATCAAATTTCTCGTACTAAAAGCACCACTCCGTATGGGGAGTGAAGGGAAAGAATGCACCTGAGTCAAACAACCATTCCTCATGATCTATATGTGTACTTGAAGAAGAATCTAGGTACACATCCCCACCTTCATCTAAGGTGGTTGTTTCCTCTATAGAAGGAGCATCATCATATACCTTTCCTTTCTCAAGAGTTCTAGATTTACAATCCATTTTTTAGTGCCCTCCTTTTCCGCATTTCCAGCATACCTTCACAGGTTTTCGTTGAGATTTAGATCTCCCACTTGAGGACTTATTTATGTTTCTATTTTGGGATTTTCCTCTTACAGATAAGACATACCCATTCTCTCTCTCCATACTTTTCCATCTCATCTCTTCCAACAACAAGGATGAGACTATTTCATCAAACTTCAAGGTAGTTGTATTGCTACCTATAACAACAACTAGACTATCCCATGAATCTGGTAGAGAACACATCAAATTGATGCATTTATCTTTGTCTGGAATTTTTATATCAACATATAAAAGCTATATTACCACAATATTAAAGGCATTCAGACACTCTGTCACCAAGTCTCGATCCTTCATCCTTGGGTTATACAAATTTTTCGGCAATAATAGTTTGTTCACCATAGACTATGATTGGTTCAAAGCCCCTAACTTGTCCCACAAAACCTTCATCATAGCTCCCCATGATACATTCAACAATAGTAAATCTGAGAGACACACTTGTATTGTCCTCTTTGCCTTTTGATCGAACTTCACCCAGTATTCTGGCAACATTCCTATTGGTGGCGTGCCTAAATCTACAACAATCCACTGATATCGATCCACCAATAGATCCCCCATCTCGAGCTTCCATAGCTCAAAACTCTAACCATTAAATTTCTTAATCTTTATCTTTCCACCGTTCGCCATATTCTTTCACCACAAGAATTAATCCCAAGGATCTCCCACTGAATAGGGTCTACCACAGGCCCAATCAAAACCCCTCAGCAGAAAATGCATCCCCTTGAAGTCGAAACTGCTCTGATACCAAATGTAGGTTTTAACCTGTACAAAACTTACGTACAAGTGAATTCTTCAAACAGAAAGAATAAACAATGGCAAGAACATAAAACAAATATACATAGAGATTTTCCCCTGGATCCCAAAACCGGGACTACCAAATTGATTTTTCATTATGTTCCTTTCAATGTCATAATACATATATACTTGCCAAATCATTCATAAAATCCAATCCACTAGCCTTGGATTAGAATATAATCGTAGTTCCCTTGACCGAATCTACAAAATACCATGGGCAGAAAACCATCATGCCCAAAACCATGCATGAAAACCATGTGCAAAATTTATTCTAGGGCCAGTCATGGAAATAATATAACACATACCAAAAAATTTGAAGAAGAAATTTGAAAAGGAAGAGAAGCTGGCACAAACACCGAAGATGGCTCACAAACCAAAGAGGGCACAACCATTGAATTTGGCTTGTAGTCCAAGGTATTTTCATCAAATTTAACATGTCTTCTAATGATTATTTCATTAGAGTGATGTTGAATAAGTATATAAAGTTTTATATCTTAAAAAAAAAAAAAAAAACACACTTCTCACTTTTAGTGAAAAATCAAGCTGGTAGTCCCGGTTTTGGGATCCAGGGGAAAATATCTGTGCATATGTGTTTTATGTGTTATGCTCTTGCATTTTTATTTTTCCTGTGATTTAGAAATTCGTATGCAGGTAATTTATGCCCAAGGTTAAAACCTACATTTGGTATCAGAGTTGTTTTGGCTTCAAGGGGACGCCTTTGTTGCTGAGGGGTTTTGCTCGGGCCTGTGGTAGACCCTGTTCAGTGGGAGATCTGTGAGATCGATTCTGGTGGTGAAAGAAGATGGTGAGCAGCGGGAAGCTAGAGATTGAGAAGTTTAATGGTCAGAGTTTTGAGTTGTGGAAACTCAAGATGGAGGATCTGTTGGTGGATAGAGATCAGTGGATCATAGTAGATCCTAGTACTAAACCAACGGGAGTGACCGATGAAGAATGGAAGAAGTTGGATCAGAAGGCAAAGAGCATAATATAATTGTGTGTCTCAGATTCGGTAATGTTGAATGTATCAGGGGAAGCTACGGTGAAGGCTCTGTGGGATAAGTTAGGGACTTTGTATCAATCTAAGTCTCTGGTGAATAAACTATTCCTACGGTAAAAGTTGTATAACCTAAGGATGAAAGATGGAGACTTGGTGACAGAGCATCTGAATGCGTTTAATACTATGGTAAGTCAGTTATCATCTGTTGATATTAAAATTTCAGATGGATAAGTGCATCAGTTTGTTGTGTTCTCTACCAGATTCGTGGATAGTCTGGTTATTGCAATAGGTAGCAATGCAACTGCTTTGCAGTTTGATGAAATAGTCTCAACCTTGCTGACGGAGGAGATGAGACGGAAAAATATGGACAACCAGAATGGTGATGCTTTGTCTGTACGAGGACGGTCCCAGAACAGAAACAAAAATAAGTCATCGAGTGGGAGATCTAAATCTAGAGGGAGATCTAAATCTCCAGGAAAACCTACAAAGGTGGTGTGCTGGAAATGCGGAAAGGAAGGGCACTTCAGAAGGGAGTGTAAATCTAAAGCTCCTGATAAAGGAAAGGGATCTGATGATGCTCCTTCTGCAGAGGAGAAAACCACCTCAGATGAAGGTGGGGATGTGTACTTGGCTTCTTCAAGTACACATGTAGATCATGAGGCATGGTTGATTGACTCAGGTGCATCCTTTCACTTCACTCCCCATAGAGAGTGGTTTTGCGAGTATGAGAAATATGATGGTGGTGTTGTCTTCTTAGGAGATGATAGGAAGGCTAGAATCATTGGTCGTGGAAAAGTAAAGTTGAAGTTGCAAGGTGGAAGGGTTAGAACCCTTAACGGGTGTTCTGCATATTCCTACATTGGCCAGAAATATTATTTCTGTAAGAAAGTTGGATGATGTCGGTGTAAAGACAATGTTTGAGAAGGATACCTGCAAGATGGTTCGAGGAGCACTGGTATTGATGTGGGGAGTTCGGATTGGAACTCTGTAAAAGCTGCAAGGTAGCACACGGGTGCAATAGTTCTATGGTTACTGAAAATGGAGCAGAAAATCTAGTGGTCTTTGGAGAGAAGACCATGTTGTGGCATCAAAGGCTTGGACATATTGGAGAGAAGGGCCTTCGAATACTTCATGGTAAAGGTATGGTAGAGGGTACGAGTAATAGCTCTCTCAATTTTGATTTCTGTGAAAATTGTGTATATGGCAAGCAGAATTAGGTGAGTTTCCCCTCTGGTGGTAAGAGGACGAAACTGATATTAGATCTTGTGCACAGTGATGTGTTTGGACCTATGAAAGTTCCATCACTGGTTAAGTCTGTGTACTATGTATCATTTATAGATGACTTCTCAAGGAATACATGGATATATTTCCTTAAGAAGAAATCTAAAGTCTTTGACATAATTTAAGGCTCTGGTGGAAAATCAGATAGAGAAAAAGATAAAGGTGTTGAGGACAGATAATGGTGGAGAATTTTGCAGCAAGGAATTTGAAGAATTATGTAAGAAGTGTGGTATAGCATGGCAGAAGACTACTCCATATACACCTCAGCAAAATGGAGTCGCAAAAAGAATGAATAAGACGTTGATGGAAAGGGCAAGAAGCATGCTCAGTGGTGCCCGGTTAGGACAAGAATTCTGGGCAAAGGCGGTGGATACTGCATGTTACCTGGTTAACAGGTCACCTTCATCATCGTTGGATGATAAGACTCCACAAGAAGTATGGACTAGTAAGAAACCCTCTCTTTCACATCTAAGGGTATTTGGATGTGATGTACATGTACATGTTCCAAAGGAGAAACGAACCGAGTTGGATAGTAAATCTGAAAAGTGCTTCTTTATTGGGTATAAGGATAGTTTAAGGGGTTATAAGCTTTGGAACCCAGTAACAAGGAAGGTTGTGTACAATCGAGATGTGGTGTTCAGAGAGGTGAAAGATGTTATTAAACATAAAGTCCAACCAAAGGAACATGTGAAGATAGAGTTTGAACTAAAGGAGGAAGAATCAGACTATGTAGTAGAGCAGGAATCAAAATATGAAGAGCCACAAACTCCGACTATTAGAAGATCAGTTCGAGAAAGAAGGTAGCCATAAAGGTATAGTCCATCTGCTTTTTGTTTAAATTTTTCTTTGTCTGTTACTGATGATGATCCAAGAACTGTGAAGGAAGCAGTGGATTCAGAGGATGGAAAACTCTGAAAAGAGGCCATGGTTTATGAAATGGTATCTTTGCATGAAAATGAGGCTTGGGATCTGGTGGAGTTGCCGGTTGGAAGGAAACCCATTGACAGCAAATGGGTGTTCAAGAAGAAGACAAATGCAGAAGGGAAGTTGGAGAAATACAAAGCTCGGTTGGTAGCAAAAGGTTATTCCCAGGTGCCGGGAATTGATTTTGGTGATATTTCTTTTCCTATTGCCAAGGTAACTTCTATTAGATTACTTTATCTATTGTTTTTGCTTTTGATTTTGAGGTAGAACAAATGGATGTGAAGACAACATTTCTTCACGGGGATTTGGAAGAGGAAATCTACATGAAGCAACTTCAAGGCTTTGCGGTGAAGGGTAAGAAAGAACTGGTATGCAAGTTAAAGAAGTCTCTGTATGGGTTAAAATAGTCACC